>JAHBCN010024984.1:0-11576 GCA_019359885.1 Listronotus oregonensis | reverse complement strand
TGTTATTTGCATAATTTTGTAGGCTCATAGAGGAGGAAAACCTTTGATACCTCACAAAATCGGGAGAGTTGGAAGGTCAAACTGCGCAAGGTCCACATTATAACGTGTTTTGTTTGGTAAATTGTTGTCAATCGAATGTTTTTTCGTTGCTCAATATTTATGTTTTTGTCAAAAAATGTAAAATTTTGCGGAAGAGATGTGGCCGAAATTAGTTATTGGGGTTGTGGCGTTGAGAATTATGTGTAGTGTGGTGAAGGCATCGAGTTCGAATGGCCAAGATGTGCGCTCTTTACCTTACTGTCCTAGCAAGAACGGATCAGGGTAAGCATAATACACTTTTACACCTAGAAAACGGTGAGTTACCTTTATTACCATTTTTTAGAGCTGTATTAGTCAGTACATTAGACGGGAAGCTATCCTCTATTAATTCTTCAGGACATCTATCATGGGAAATAGAGACTGGACCTGGACCATTATTAATATCTAACATTCATAAGCTTGAGGTAAGAAAATTCATAAACTTCACATATTTTTTTTGGGATAACCTAAAAAACTTTCAGCTTACAAACAATGGAGAATGGATAAGAATTATTCCATCTTTAAGTGGAACCTTGTATAAGTTTGATGGCAATACGATTGACCCTATATCGATTAATGCAGAAACTTTACTTCGGTCTTCATTTCGATATTCAGATGACTTGGTTATTGCAGGTATGTGAATTAAACTTGTACATCTATTAAGCATGTTTATTTTACAAAAAAAAATATTTCTAGGTGGTATAGAGGTCCGAACCTATGGTGTAGGGTTTCGTACTGGTAAACTATTGTACGAGTGCTCACACAGTAAATGTACTAACCATGAAACAGAAGAAATCGATGATGTTATGGTAGTTGAACGCAGCACTCAAACCATCAGAGCTGTGGAACCTAGAACTGGTCATGAGAGGTTAGTTGGTGATTTTTTTTCAAAGTAGAATATGGTTTTACATAAAAGATTTAATTTTTTAGGTGGAACTTCAGTGTAGGACTTCATAATGTTAAACTTCCTCAAGTGTCATGCATTGATACAAAGATGTTTGACTCCAACATCAGTGCTATAATTCCAGAGGGCATCCTCTCCGTATCCAGTGTTCGGAACAGTGCTGAATTTAACTGGCAGTACAAATTTCACTCTCCCATTGTTAGAGTATGGAAGTGGGACGGCATGAAATTAAGTGAAATTAACTTATTTGAGCCCAAAAACATGCCTGGTTTAATAACTCAAACAGCCATATTGCCCTCTATTTATATTGGAATGCATAAAAAACAGGTAACAACCCTCAAATGGTCATTATTGGACAAAATTTTAAAAAAATAATTGTTTTTTTTTTCTATGATATACTAAAGACATTGCCTTGGATGAGGTGTCAATTTTTGTACTCTATTCATTTTTTGTACTCATTTTCTAATCTGAAAAGAAATAGATAACTAGATATAACCCTTAAGAGGTGGATATTTATTGATAGGAACTTGGCACTATTTTTACATAAGTGTTCTTTGGGATATATTTATCTTTAAAAAAAATATCATTTTAGCTATATATTCATGAGTCCCTAGATATGCAACAAATACTTCAAGGTCGACAAAATACTGATCTTGTTCCTGCAGAGAGTTCTAGTATTGTGAAGATTCCATGGAAACCAATTTCGGCCTCTTTTGAGGCTACAGAGGATGATTCTACTGCTTTATCTGTTTTGAATAACTCAGAATATGTTAACGGAAATGGATACTACCTATACTCGGAGCATGATCTTAACGAAAAGGATAGCATGCTTTGTGAGAAGAACCATAGTAGTGGAATTATTGATCCACTCTTAGTAGAGGAAGAAATTGTATATGCCGGGCTCCTTAGTTATCTGGGAAGCTATTTTGGATACTAGTAAGTTTTGTTGTTGATTTTATGTAAAATGAGTAATTACTAAAGCTACACTTATCTTTCAGTAAACAGTATATTCTCATGGCGTTTACTGCAGCTCTCGGCCCAATATTGTTTAAATTTTGGAACAAAAGTAACCCAAAGGATCAGGAAATAATAATAATAGAAAAGCCGGTTGAGGCACAAGTCACTCGTCCAGAGAGACAAAATTCTGAAAGAAGTACCGAAGGATTTAGGTCTAGATTTATGGATGATTTTGACACAATTTCTTGTCTTGGAAGAGGGGGCTTTGGAGTAGTTTTTGAAGTGAAACAAAAGATCGAGGATTGTCATTATGCTATAAAGAGAATCAGACTTCCTTATGAGTAAGATTTTTGTTATTAATGAAGCTAGTATATAAAATTTAATATAATATATATATATATATATATATATATATATATATATATATATATATATATATATATATATATATATATATATATATTTATTTATTTATATATTTATATATATATATATATATATATATTAATAGGAAAATATAAGGGATATATTATAGGAAAATATGGTGTGTTAACAAAAAAATATATGTATATTACAATTTATGGTAAACGTATTTTTTTTTATAGGGAGAAATCAAGGGACAGAGTTATGAGGGAGGTAAAGGCGCTGGCTGTGTTGGAACATAAAAATATTGTGAGGTATTACAATTGCTGGCTAGAACGTCCTCCCTTGGGCTGGGAACAAGATCATGACAGGCAATATATGGAGTAAGATTTTTTAAATTTTAATATATTCCCTATTTTTAAACCTTTCTAACAATATATTTTTAGGTTATCCTCATTTTCCGGTATACCAACAACATATACAGAGACTACAGCATCTCCTGTAAAAAGAATGAAATCGGCTTCCATAAGCATTAATATACCTCTTCAACAATTCAACGAACCTAGTTTTGACACTAACAGCGGTCACATAAGTTCGGAAGATGATGAAGACTCTTTTGTGGTCTTTGAAAAGGATGAATCAAGAAATCAAGAAAATGACACTAAAGGTACTCATAGTGAAGATTCTTTAATTGTGTTTGAAAATTCTACTTCTAATAACAAAGAGATTATATCTGAAGCTGAAGATAGTCTGCAAACTCTTGGAAATAAAACACACGCTGTAGATGAAACTCTGCCAATTTCAGAACATCTCCAAAAAAAAATTGACTGGAAAAGGCCAGGGAGAAAACATCATTCTTGGGACATAACTCAAAATAACTCGGTCCCCAGAGACCCCCAATGTACTTTACATTCAAATGCAGTTATGCCAAAAAGAGAGTCTCAAAGAATGGCTTAATATAAATAAGGAGCGAGATTATGAATATATTATAAATGTTTTTTCACAAATCTTGGATGCAGTGGAATATGTGCACCAAATGAAACTTATTCATAGAGATCTAAAGGTATGTTTAATTTATACAATTCCAAAATATATTAGTCATATTTATGTAGTCTTATCAAACATATCTACAATATATTTTAAGCTTGTTTGACCTTGAGCGCATTATCTATTGGAAAGCAAAACAACACTTATTTAGTTGTTTTTAAAGAATTTGTAACATTTTTTAATATTTTTATTTTTAATATGGAGAATTTTATTTTCAGTCAGGCCCAAAATATTTTCATCATATGAAAAACTAATATTGAAGGGATTTAAAATAACTTTGGAAACCATCAGTAATGAAGCTTTTAAGTTTATACCCAAAACCCAAATAAAGTTTTTTGGGTAATTGTGTAGAATTGCGGTTCACTTTTTTGGGATGTAAAATCAGCATGATTATTATTTTTTAAGTTTTCAAATATTTTTATTTTTAAAGTTCATCAAAAATAGAATAATTTAAGAAAAAAATTGAAAAATCCAAAAATTGATATTTTTGTTTAAAATGTCAAAAAAATGGAGGGGCGAAAAACTTAAAAAATACTTTTTTTTTAATTTTCAAAATAAAAATTAACACCAAAAAAATTTTTTTTAAATGTCATTTTTCAAAATAAAATATTTAGAGCCATATTTTCAAAGTTTTTGGTCACCATGTATATTTAACTTTAAATTAGACACCATCAAAATCTAAAAATATTTTTCCCGCTTTCTTAACAGCTTGTTATTAATTTTAATTTTGTTTAGGCCGTTATTTTAGCTTTTTTTATTAACTAAAGAATTTGACTACCTATACAGGCTGTAAAATGTATCAGGCTTACGATTTTATTGGGCGATAGGGGAGCAGAAAACAAGTCAAAAAATGTATATGCCATATATGTGTCATAACTTGACAGATTTTTGTCTAAACAATATCAAAGTTACAAACTTTGGAAGCAATTATTTCTGAAAAGGTTAACAATTGCAAACTCTTGCTTATCAGTAGATTCATTTGCTAATAAACTTAGATTTAAATGCTTAAATCTACAAATAAAATTTTTCCCCAGTTAAAAATTTAAAAACACTTGGCAACAGCGCTACCCAAAAGCCTCGTGTAGTCGTGCATTGTGCCTACTGGTGGCGATATGTCTGTCCGTTGTAAGTCAAAATGTTTTTAAATCGAGGCAAACCAAAATGCTAATCTAGCAGCTCAAATTTACCGTGAAAGATTTCCGCGACGGTTACATCCATTTAGGACAACCATGGTGCAGGCGTGCCAAAAAGTTTTAAAAACGGGATGTGTGCAGTCGAGAAATCCTTATTTTTCAAGCAAAATAAAAAAGTGCTGTTTTGAAACATAATAATTTGTGTTCCTAAAATGGATATTCAGCTTAATTTTGTTGTAACTACAAAAGTGTAAATATAAAACCTCGCAAAAAATGTTCGACTCGAGTTGATGAAGCGGACGCGGTGTTGCCAGATTTTTAAATTTTTAAAAGCCATATTTCGAAAAAATTTACTTTTGACCCATGTGTTTTTGGACTTTTTTTACTTGTTTTGAGCTCCACTATCGCCCAATAAAATCGTGAGTATCATACTTTTACACATTGTATAACTTTTTTTTAGCCAAGCAACATATTTTTCTCACTACAAGGCCAAATTAAGGTGGGAGATTTCGGCCTGGCGAAAGATATCGAAAGCTCTTTTGATTTAGAGTTAAATAGAAGAAATAATACTGTCTCTTATAGAGGACATACCAAAGAGGTTGGATCGGAACTGTACATGAGTCCGGAGCAGGTGAAAGGCGGCAATTACGACAATAAAGTTGACATCTACTCATTGGGAGTTATTTTGTTTGAGCTGTTGGTTCCTTTTTTCACTGAAATGGAGCGTTTTAAAACTTTGACTGATCTCAAGAAACAGAAGAAGTATCCAGATGGGTTTGCAGAGAAATTTCCTTCAGAGGTAATGATCTTGCTATTTAGGGCGGAAGCTTAGATCTTGTTCTTCTAAGCTAGTTCATTGGTAAAAGGACTTATCTTAAGAATTAAAATATGGGGTTAATAAAGTTGTCTTTTATCTAATAAAATAAAAAACGACATTTTTTATCGACTGTGAAGCGAGATATTAACAATCAAATTGTGCATAGTTAACATTCGGAATATCTCAAAAACGGTTCTTACTATATTTTTTAAAAACTGCAATATGCAATATAAATCGAAGTATTAGAAAAAAAACCCTGAAATTATTTATCGTTTTATTAAAAAGATATTAATTTTTGAAAGTTTACATAGGTCTGTTTGTTATTTAGAAATAGTGTATTTTATTATTTTTTGCGCAGTTGCTCAAATGGAAGGTGCATTTTAGAACTAGGTGGATCCAAAAAGTGTAAAATATTACTTAATAATGAACAGACCTCATGTGTTGTGTGAACCGGGTGTCCAAATAAGAAAGGACGCCGGCTCTATCTCAGAAAATGTTTATCGCACAGCGTTGAGGTAAAAATATTTGCTGTTAAAGTGGTCAAGAAAAATAGCTGGAAATTATTTTCAAGTTTCTGAAATATATATTACACTGGTTAAAAAAACTATGGTTTCTGGTTTTTTGAACCAGTGAAACACATTGGTTTGTTTAGATGTTGTTCTTAATCAAAAATAAACATATTATCCATTGTCAGCTCCTTAAATTCCTCTAGTTCTTCTGAATGTTACAGCTATGGAAAACCACAAATTTTTGTACTGGTTCACAACTGATGAGTTGTAGTTAATAATAATAAAAAATGGCGAATACGACTGAACATGACTCTGTGGCTTACCTAAGAATTAACTTTTTGTTTCATCTATGTAACACAATCATAATTGAAAGAAATCATCATAATTTTTTATTTCGGATTAAAAAAATCTAAACAAAAAATGTATTGCATTAATCTAAAAAGTCAGTAAGTATGATTACAACATAAAACATATTCCCTTGGAGCATATACCTACTAGAGGCACTCTTGCCGCTTGGAAAACGATCATTTGTGCAAGAAAGAAAAATTAGCGGTATAACCTTTTTCTTCCTCCAACGTGATCATTGGTCGGTGAAAAGAATATATATACCCCGCTCTGCGTGCTGATTTGTCGGTCTCTCAGCGTCGATCTATCGGCACTATGGTTGGAGCCACAGAGAAAGATTTATCCTATGATTCTTTTTTCGCTTTCGCACTGCCAAACGGCAAGGCTGCCTCTAGTAAATAAATACTCGTTTTGTATAAATACATTTTAGATGTTTAGAATATCCTTTTATCGCTATCGAAAACATAAGTGTAAGCAGGAAAAGAGTTAACGTTATTTGTATAAACATTTTTTTACCCTTTTGTTTATAAGTCTGTTCCAATCTCGCAAAAAACCGTTTATTGCATCCCTTTACTGATCCCCAGCAAAGTAAAACCCTTTAAATATATAGAAAGCGTTCAAACTCCGTCGTTTTTGAACTGACATAAAACTTGTAAAGTCGACAGTCACGCGTTTAATAAATTCTAACAGTTTCCAAACCATTTTAAGGCGGTACAAAAACTGGGTCTTGAAATTAACCCTATCTTTTATTAGCCCCTATTTTTCTATTTATATTTTGCAATATTAATTTTGTTAACTCATGGTTTATATTACTACCTAACATAATTTATATATGTATAGAAACGCCAAATAAAAGAATTTAGTATCTAAATATATAAAAAATATATTATATAAATATAAATTAATTAATGACATACAAATTTCTAAGTCCGGAACTGGTCCTGCTTTTTAAATACGCATGCTTAATGACACTATCGTTTGTTTAGTGCGCGAGGTCGTAAACTTGCCATAAATGCGATTAGTCATTATATATCTAAAGTTAGGTTATCTATGTATTAACCTAACAAAAAAATACCTGATTTTTAAAGCCAAGGAGATTTTGAACCTTTTTTGTTTGACAATTTTTGCTGTATTTCTAAAAATAAAGTGGTGGGGGTATTTAAAGGTTTCCGTAAAAAACACCCTGTATCTTTGAAAAGGCTAAGCCGATTTTAACAAACTTGGGCTAGTTGACAAGAGCTTTTCTTGGGCTATAAACGTTATAATATTTAAAGTTTTGTTAGTTTTACATGCCGCCGCTATATGGTTTTTTTCGATATTCCGACAGAAATGGTTACTTTTCTCAAAACAATTAAATGCATCAGTATAATTTTTTTTCATGAGAGAGTAGTTAAATAATGCCTAAACAAGCTCGCGAAAACCGTGTCTCGATATCTTGTTCCTTACCTAAAATTTAGGTCAAGGAAACTTTTATGCGTTATTATCTCAAAAACTATAAAAGCTACAAGAAATTTTTTATGACATAAATTATGTATTTTTACGGAACCTTTAATTTAGGTTATATAATCTTTTTGCTAATGCAATACTTTACGAATTATAATCAATAAATCGAATTTTCAGGATTTTTTTAAGGTATACCCCTGGAATTCGATTTTTTTATTATAACTCGTAAAGTATTGCATTTAGACGAAAAGATTATATAGCCTAAATTATAGGTTCCGTAAAAATACATAATTAATGTCCTATAAAATTTCTTGTCGGTTTTATAGTTTTTGAGATATTGACGTATAAAATTTTCTTTGGCCTAAATTTTAGATAAGGAACAAGATATCGAGATACGGTTTTTGCGAGCTTGTTTAGGCATTATATAGCTACTTTTAAATAAAAAAATTATACCAATGTATTAAATTTTTTTGATAAAATTAACCATTTTTGTCGGAATATCGAAAAAAGTCCTCTAGCGGTGACAGGTGAAATTAACAAAACTTCAAATATTATGACATTTAAAGCCCAAGAAAAGCTCTTGTCAACTAGCCTAAGCTTGTTAAAATGGGCTTAGCCGTTTTAAAGATACAGAGTGTTTTTTTACGAAAACCTTTAAATACCCCCACCACTTTATTTTTAGAGATACAGAAAAAATTGTCAAACAAAAAAGGTTCAAATTATCCTTGACTTTAAAAATCAGGTATTTTTTTGTTAGGTTAATACAGCAAAATTCACAGAAAAATCACTTTTTTAATTTCGAGATTGCAGTTACGCCCCCTAGCGGCCATTTCAGAAACTTGAAAATAATTTTCAGCTATTACTCTCGGTTAATTTAAAAAATATATACTTTATAGGGTTATAAAAAAAAGTCACGTGACACATTTATTCTGAGGGTGGTTTTTTATTTTTTATGGTTTTTTCCTAGTAAATGTACGTTTGAAAAATAAAAAACAAAATTTCTCTACGACAACTGTCAAATCCGCCCCTGCCAGAGTTCTTCCAGGGTTGGCACTGTGGTTTAAAGCCAATTTTGCTTGCCTCGTTGTGACAGGTCATCCATGGGACTCCTCCACTGAAGGTACTTCTGGTAAATTGGATGGGGTTGCCACTTCCACTGGAAGTGTTGTCCATCCTGTCCACCAGTTTTTCTTGGATCAGATTCGCCTGCCTCTGATCCATGGTGACATCGGATGGCGCTTGTCAATGACTGCCATCCGGAGTCCCGAAGCAATCTCACTGTAAGGTCCAGGTCTGGATGATGCTTAAAATCTTTAAAACTTCATTATATCCGTTTGTGTGCAACATTATAGCAATAATTTCATAAACCATTTCTTAGTTTGAAACGGAACCTTGAGTTTTGCTTATTGTTAAGTATGCACATAGCCATTTATTAATTTTAAAAGATGAATATTTAATCAAGATACTAGTTTATAGAAAAAAATTTCTAAATTTTTAACAATTGACCTTAATCACACTGGGTATCATCACCTCAAGTAGACCCCCCATTTTCTACTTGATAATGGAATTAAGGTTAATATATTTTTTTCAAGGGAGACACCATCAACAATTAAATCCCAAAACAGTTTTTCAAAATGTTCATTTTAAGAGTATTTTTTTACAATAAAAATTTTGCAGTCATTTAATTAAAAAATTAATTACAAAAAACCATTAAAGATAATTCAATGAAATTTTTAGGATTTGTTGTTTAATATTAATATTTTGAAAAGAGTAACATCTGGAAATTATTTGTTTATTATCATATTTTTTATTAACATTTAAATAAACAATGCAAATTTTGATGACTTCTCCCTCAAACAATGAAAAAAAATTGATTTTTTAAATTCGCTATATATATTTATTGTTATTAAATATTAAAAAAAAATACTGCTTGCAATTAGTTTAAATAATATAAATTTGTTTATGAGCGCCATGATGATAAAGTGTGTTCAAGCGTACTGTCGACTCAGCGTCGACCAAGGAAGTTTAAAGGTGTATGGAAGCCCAATACTGTAGAACAAAATTGTCCAGGCGTGCAGGGCAGCGGGAATAGGGGGGTTGGCCCCGCGGAATTTGCGCAATGAATAGTAGGTCAGGCCGTTTCTAATTCTTTGTTACTATCTATAATTGACATCATCAAATGTCAAATTCCAACATTCACTGTTTTTTTTTAATTTTTGCACAAAATTGTTGGTTAAAAGGATACTACTATAGAATATTTAAAATTATTGTGTATTATTAGATTTTATATCATCTGATATAATATGGAAAGAATAGATGGCGCCACTTTACTGCCTTCTATTTAAATGGTCGATATTTTTGGAAGTTTTGTATTTTTACCAAAAATCTTTGTAAATAAATAAAACACGATTTTTAAAATAAATTTCAAACTTGTATGATAGATTATGTACTTATCACCAATTTTGTGATAAAAGAAGGGCAAGATAGTGTAAATGAGTTTAATCTAATCCTAAGATTCTGGTTGTACATTAAAAAGTGAAAATTTTTATAACTGCTTTTTAGGCATATACTTTTCACTAATAACAAACATTCATGAGACAGAATAACAGTGGTTAAAAATGTTTAGTAACCTTTGGTACCTGAGTATCCATTGTAACAGTATCCGTTAAATATTATGTGTGTACAGTATGTCGAGCTTAAAAGTTGATAATGCAAGATTAAGAAACCAAAATCTAATTTATTTTTAAACAAATGGTATTGTCTCGAAAGTTGCCTCCTCTCCGATTTTGATCAAATTTGGTATAAGGGTTGGGGCGCTGATTACAAATCTGAAAAATATTTTTGGCAACTGTTTCTTTCCGAGATCTTCATCATCAAAGTTGAAAATTAAACTAACCTCATTTTCACTATATTCTCCCTTCTTTTGTACACAATTCTTGATTTTTACACTAAAGTGGCACACGATATTTATAAACACCTTTAAAACCTTGTATTTTTATTTATTTTACATCTTTTTTCCATTAAATGCGAACTTTTAAGTTCAAAGGCAGCAGCCATATTTGCTTAAAAATAAAAGTGTAAAAAAGGTGTAAAATAAACATAAAAAAAAGTTTTTAAAAGGTGTTTGTGAAATATTGTGTGCCAATTTAGTGTAAATAAGGTTAGTTTGATTTTCAATTTTGATGATGAATATCTCGAAAACGAAACATTGCCGATTTTTTTTAGATTTGTAATCAGCGCCCCAAAAACCGTACCAAAATTGTACTTCCTTTCATTCAATTAGAGGGACCTGTATATATTAAAATTTGCCTGGTCTGCCCAGTAATCAATAATTTTGATCCTTTAAAAGAGTGTACTAAATTATTAAATGAAATAAAAGTACCTAAATGTAAACCTTATTTCTTTTTAATAATCCACAGAAATACACAAACATTGGGAAATCATCTAAAAGATAGTTAAGATTGCCTTACTTTTCTCACTAATATTTCCTATGAAATTTTCATTTTCTATTATTCATAATTGATATATTATTATTTATTCGGTTACCTAACGTTACGTCTTATAAGAAGCACCTAATTTAAATATAAAAATACTTACCTAAAGTTAAAAAGACGGGTATGTTACCCTTGGATTTGCAAGACAAAACCATACAACCTCTAGTCATTTTGTTACGATATTATAAGTAACAAACAATAAACACAAAATTATAGTCACAATTTAATAAACACTAATCACTAAAATAAGAAGGTTTTGATCAATCCAAAAACGATACTCCGGCTCTCATAAAATTATAATGTGTTGCTAACTTCACACTGATTTATCAGTGTTAAGTAGGCAACACATTAAATTATTTCGTGGAATTTTGTTATTGCGCAGAATCGGCGGGGCCAACTCTGACAGTTATTTTCATACTGGGCTGGACATTTTTTGATCGAATGGGCCATAGCATTGGGCTTCCATAAACCTTTAAACTTCCTTGG
>JAHBCN010024983.1:0-11472 GCA_019359885.1 Listronotus oregonensis | reverse complement strand
TTTTTAAAAACTTCCCCTTTAAAATTTTTAAACCTTGCCGTTTTTTGTACATTTTCTGTAATAATTATTTTAAAATAATTCTGTTAGTGTCAGAGGACCAATTTAGTTCCTTTATTAGTTACTAATTACTAAAAAAAAATGGAAAAAAAAATAGAATGTAGAGTCACAATTTGGCAAAATATTCAGGGCGTTCCTTTTAAAAAAAACGTACTTAACAATAAAAACTCTTTTTTTGAGACACCCTGTATATTTACCATTACTGTTAATAATATTATTTTCCAAACACACTTTTTTTATCTTAAGTGTTTGTCTGTATCGTGATAGGGGCAGAGATATTTAGTGTTTAGAGTTGGGACATCCTGTACTGAGGTATTTAGGGTACCTTTTTTATAAAGAAGATTATCTTATGGAAGTTTGCACGTAACAGTGTTCCCGATGTATTGAATAATTATTACTCTTAGGTATAATTGCTGTTTGGGACGGACATTTAAATATTTAATTTCTTTTTAGGTTCGGCGATTTTAATAAAAGCAAAATGTAGTCTAGTCTAGCTTATTAGTTGCGACCCAAGTAAGTGTGTATGCAAAAAAATAAAGGAAATAATTTACCCTCATTGTCATTTTAATGTAAATGTATTATTGTATTCCATAGCACTTATACAAGCTCATTGTGTAAAAAAATTCAAAATGAAAAGTATTTAATATTGTGGAATAAAGATGTTTTTTTTTAAAATTTTATTTTTTAATTTATGCATACCCATCAATAATATGAAGAAATATTGGAGCCGCTAAAAAATCTAGAAATATTTTTATTAAAAGTAAAGGGGGATTATTAATTCATATTATCAATAAATACAAAATATTTATAGAACCAAAGAATAAATAATTTTCTGCACCCCCCCTGCAAATGCATCCCTTACAGTCCATCCGGAAAAACCCCCAACCTCTCACTTTATTCCTTCTTTCACCCCTAGAGTGTCTAGAGGAAATGAGCACCATCTTTTTGGCTGTTTTGTTCAAAAAATGGCCCAACCCAGAAAGCATTTAAAAAGGAGGGTGGTATAGCTATGAACAAATGACCTTGATAGCTATATATAAAGTGAAGAAAAAAAAACCAAAAAAAAATAATTCCTGTTAGTTCCATACCATAAAGCGTTTAACAGACAAAAAACCCTAAAAATAAGCCTTACTGCTAGACGTTGCAGCAATCGTGTGAGAGCAAAAAAAGAATCACACTATATTTTTTTCTCGTTCCAATGTGTCGGGGGGGGGGATATATACATTCCACTTTTCGGGTGATTGGTCGGCTCCTTCCTGACCAATCCGCACGTTGGAGTGAGGAGAAAGCTTATCTGTGTTTTCTTTTTCTTGTAGACTTTTTGCACTGCTGATTGGCAAGGTGCCTTTATAGGTATATGCTGGAAACTTTAAACATCATAATTGTTTATGTAAAATCCCAACTGCGCATGTGCTATTAAAACGTGATAGAATGACTAGCAAAGCCCAAGCGACCGTAAAGGATGGGTTACACCCTTGCTTTAGCAAGGCTCGTGCGACCCTGCGGGTGGGTTACACCTGCATCAACAAAGCTCGAGAGACCCTGCAGGATGGGTTACACCCTTGCTTTAATAAAGCCCGAGCGACCCTGCAAATGGGTTACACCCTTACTTAAGCAAAGCCCGAGCGACCCTACAGGATGGGTTACACCTTTGCTTAAGCAAAGCCCGAGCGACCCACAGGATGGGTTACACCTTGCTTTAGCAAAGCCCGAGCGACCCTGCAATGGGTTACACCCTTGCTAGCGCCGAGCGACCCTGCAGAATGGGATACACCTTTGCTTTAGCAAAGCCCGAACGACCCTGCAGAATAGGTTACACCCTTGCTTTAGCAAGAGTCTGAGCGACCTGTGAATAGGTTACATCCTTTCTTTAGCAAAGTTTAATTGACCATGCAGAATGGGTTATACCCTTGCTTTAGCAAAGCCCGAGCGTCGTGCCATAGGAGACAATACCCATACACACTCCGGCAGCCCCAAACGCATATTTAAGCACGGGTTGCAGCCGAATATTAGGCGGCCAATGGATGTTTAATGAACAATTATTTTATCATCTAGAACTGGCAAAAGGCCACGAAGAGATGTGAAAACGTTAATTTTAATACTGTTAAATATTCCGGGTGTTTTTCGGGATGATACCCCCTGTAACATTTTTATTTTTTAAGGTAAAAAAATAAAATCTGGTATGTCAGTAGACCTATGTACTTGTTTTGTATCACTTCCGGTTTAATAAGCAGTTTGCCAAAAAAACTAAATGATCTTAAGTACCCAGTATTATAAAACCTTAGATAAAGGAACTCCGTCTAATAAAAATACTAAAACAAACAAATAAATTTTATTAAACAAAAATGTGACAGTTTACAGTCTTCTGTTTCAATATAAAAACGTCAGTTTCAAACAACCAAAGAAAAGTATTTTTAATAATTTTATTGGGAGACGCCCGGAAAGATCCCACTTTCCGCAGAGCTCACGAAGCACAAGTTTTTCAGGTCTTGGTCTTAAGTATTGTTATAACAAAAATATTGCATAATTTAAAAAATTACATAAATTCCAAGAAAGCAAAAAACCTACAATTTTTTTAACCTCTTAAAACAAATTATTTTAATTAAGCGATTCTTGTGGTGCTTGGTCAATTTTAGCAGCACAAAAATCTAATAAACTATCTTAGACTCTGACTTAAAAAAATACAAAGAAACTTTCGGACTTCTCATTAATATACTATTCTGACTAGGTTGCTTGTAACTGACCCAAGAAAAAATATAAAGGTGTACTTAAATAAACTTTATACTTTGTATTAACGTATACATAGTATACAGGAAAAATTCAAAAAAAGGCAGATATTTTTAAAGACTAACTTAGCAAATAAACACTATTTACAGGATCACATTGGTTAAACAAAAAAAACTTAATATCTAATATAACAATAAAAATAAACGTACTGCATCCACACTTAAAATGTAAAATTATTGTTGTATACACATCAGTTTTAGAAATTCCATGCTAACAAGACCACACCTGTAAAGGGTGTTCAGATTTCGTATGTTTTGCGGGGTATCTCTCTTAATAGTAGAGATAGAGGGTTGCGGTTTCTACAATACCCTGCTACTTTTTTGCGAAAAAAAAGTTTCATGGCCTTCTTAGTTTTAGAGACACAGAGTAAAATTGAAAATTTTGAATTTCCGGGCAAAGCCTGTGGCTCGGCTACCATGTATCCCATTTAAAAAGTAAAAACGAATTATAGATGTTTTTACGTAGAATTCAGTGATGTTGTTTTCGTGATAACATATTTCTTAAGATCTTGAGAACTTGGCCTTTTTTAATGGGACACACTGTATATTTTTACAAATTTTTATGAAGCACGTTTTTCAAATATATATACAACTCACTGAATTGAAAAATATGTTAAAATATACAGGGTACTCCAATAAAAAACACAAGTTTAGTTAATATCTTCAAAAATGCGTAATCTAGAAAATAGCCGACTACGCCACTGGATTTTACGTCAAAAAACATGCAAATCATACGAAATTTGGACATCCAGTACAGGATGTCCCAAATTCGATTCTCATCATTGGGATCTAGGAAAGTTAAAGAGATACGAGGTGGATTAAATGGAGACAAAGTTGCGCAATTTGATGCTGATCAATATGCCACCCTAAAAGTTTAAAAATTTGAAATACTTCCAAAGTTTTTTTGGAAAAAACTAAATATTTGTGATTTCATTTTTATTTTTTTATGACTCTATTGAAACAGATATAACAAAAAAAATTACATTCTCATTGCGATCCAGGAACGTATTTAAAAAGACAAAGTTGATGATGGCAGCTCGAAGACAAAACGTCGGTGTGTAAATCTAATAACACTGTCTTGTGGACCAGAAAAAATAGCAATGAGACGGTAAAATTTATTTTGTTATATCTATTTAAATAAAATCGCAAATATTCAGTTTTTTCTTTAATCTTTGGAAGTATTTAAAATTTTTAAACTTTTAAGATGGCATTTTGATTAGCATCAAATTGCGCAACTTTTTCTTCATTTATCGTCCTCGTATCTCTTCAAGTATCCGAGATTCCAATGATGAGGCTCGAATTTGGAACTCCCTGTACACACACTGTATAGTCGACATTTTGGTTTAAACCACACATTAACACTTCATTGCACAAACGGTCCTAAATTTATTATCCTAAGTTTCAGTTAACCCTCACTCTATTATTTGTTTCTCTATTGCAAGTTTAAAGGAATTTTTGCAAAAAAAGACTGGTTATGTAGCTAGGGTTAACTAAAACTTATAATAATGGATCTAAGAATGTTTGTTATTTTTTATGGCAACACAAACAAATAAGTACCTTAAGTTACTTGCCTTTATTTGTGTAAGTTTTAGGTAAACACTTTTATAATCGTCATTGTACTCTATAAAGGGTATTCGAAAAATGCACTGCTAAAGGAGCTGGGTAAAATTCGGCCTTTTTCGCCCATCACATTCGTGAAATATTAAAGTTTCAATTATGGCCATTTCATTATATTTATAGTAAATCCAAGTATCTTTATTTACATCTACAATGAATTAGTAGAAAAATCAGAATGGCAAGTACCAAAAAAAAAACCGTCAAATTGCTATTTTTATTGAATTTATGACATTTTACACGTTTTTTGATCTTTAATTAAAAAAAAATAAAATAAATAAATACTACTTTATAAGCTTATTAAGTGTAATATTAAAGATAAAAAATATGTTGGTACACAAAGAGTATCACATAATTTTTTCAAATAAAAAATCAAAAAACGCGTAAAATGGGAAAAATTCAATAATAGTAGCAAGTTTAAAGGTTTTTTTGGTACTTGTCATTTTGATGTTTTTACCAATTTAGCGTCGATGTAAATAAAGATACCTGGACTTATTATAAATAAAATAAAATGGCCGAAATTGAAACTTTCAATTTTCACGACTATGATGGGCGAAAAAACGCCAAATTTTACCCACCTCCTTTTAGGAGGGTGATTTGTCATCGAAAAATTAAAAAAAAAAGTTTTTATAAATATGGATCCGAAAATACATAGTTTCTTAGATACGGGGTGTTAAATATGTAATTATCTTAAATATCCTGTAGCCGATTTTCTTGTAATTTGTTAGTGTTATTTCTAGTAATAAGGGCCTTATTTAGGCCTAATTAAATTAAAGTATTAAGTCCAGTGGGTCTTTTTATATATTTTTTTAAGTTAGGCAACTAAAAATTCAACTTTTTTGTCTCCTGATATTTTTTCTAATCTGCTTTGTTTTCGAAAAAAAAAATAAAACCAATTTATAGGCAATTTGCAAGTTGATTTTTTTTTTTCAAAAGCTTTTTTTTAATCAGGCAAAAGACTAGCTATTAATTGATTTTAATGTTTTTTGTTTTCGAACCCGAAGAAAGATAGGAAAAACAATCAAGAGACAAAAAAGTTGTATTTTTAGTTGCTTAATCTAAAAAAATAAAGAATGCAAAAAAGTCAGTGGCGTACAGACGCCACTGGACTTAGTAAGTTTTATTTAATTAAGTCTAAATTAGGCCCTTATTAATGAAAATAACACTGACCAAATTTCAGGAAAATCGGCTAGAGCGTATTTAAGATTATTACAAAAAAACATTATTTTTAAAAAAGGTTCATGAATATAAAAAAGAGAAAATTTCTCAATTCGTCGTGATCACCAGGGTATCAAACTTTACGAAGCCCATGTTAACCTGGAATGAAAGTTTAACTTTTTATTGAAACTATTAGGTTGGTGATAGGAGAAAACTCCTCTTTTTCATATTCCACCAGACAGAACTTAGGGGACTAACAGTGTAAATAAAGCAACGTTTTTATCGAAAACGGTTTGGATTAGCGACATGACTGAAGAGTACTTATTTTTTAGTCAGCAGTTAAAGGTGTGTAAAAAATGTTGTCCGAAGTTCCTAACAATACAGGGCGTAAAAAAAGGGTTCATGCATGTCACAGCTAGTCCGTTTCTGCAGCTGTGAGTAATTTACAACACTTCCTTTGATAGTAATTTGAAGAGTCTTACTTGGTATTACATCTTATTAAAATAAAATTGGAATATATCTGGGGGTTCAATAATAATGTCTAAATAGCTTGATAACATTGGACATCTTTGTGGTATTCTTATTACATGTTTTTGTAATATCCGGGAGATTTTTCACATTTTCCCGGACACTTTGTATATAAACAAATATTTTTAAAACATTCGCAATTTTACTAGAACCTTTTGAAAAGAATAATAGTGGTATGTAAAGATATTGGCAGGGAGCTAAGTGTATGGTGAGAACAGCTGAATCTATTGTAGCGCTCGCTGTGGCTAAATTTTCGTTAAATCATGCTTGATTTAAGTGTAAACAATTAGATATATATTAGAATATTAAAAATAGTGCATAATAGTTGTGTAGTTGAATGAAAGAATACTGGCAAAAATAGTCACTGCAAATTTTATACATTTCCAACTGCTAGTTGGAAATTAGAAAAAAGGAAAAAATGGATAAATGCACCCAGACAAAAGGTGTTGAATTCAAATATTCTTACTTGTTTCTTGCCGTGTACCGTTTGTTCCTGTCTTTTCCTAAAGTTTTTTGATGAATTGCGAGTTTTAAAACGAAAAAGGTTCTTTTTAATAGACTAAGCAATCAAGGAGTGTCTGCAGAAAGACTTTGGTCTCTGTGTAGCTTTCTGTGATTGTGAATAGAAAAAATGGCTATAAAGCCTTCAAGTAAATAAAGCATATATTAGTGACATTTTTTCTTGTCGGACCTATTGCCGTTTTTTGTCGGAGGCCGCTAATTTTTGAGTTATGACACCCCACTGACATAACCTCAAAATTGCATTAAAATTCCTAAAATTCCGCCGATTTTCACCTAGGACATTTAACTAGAAGTTTTCTTTAAAATCGTATATTCACTATTGATATTGCACTTCACTTTTACAATGCACGGCTTTTAAGCATGATTTAACGCAGCCGTCAGATGTCGTTTTCATCGCGAACCGTGCTAATACCTGTTTCTAGTTAAAATACATAAAACACATAGTTGTGCTGAGCGTTATTCCTTTACAAAAAGTCAATATAAATTAATATGCACTTAACAAGGAAGCTCTTTAAGTACCAGATTCCTCTTGCACTACGTCCGTTTTGACCACCTTACTGTTTTGGATAATCATTTTAGTGACCGTTTGCGTCGGTTTAATACATTCATTTAATGAAATCGACTTTCTTTCCGATTTTTTCAATATTTTTCGTATTCCCGTTTTAATTTTATCAGTTAGTTCCTTTGAACTTATTACCGTTTCACATTTTTCATTTTCCGTAATTGAGTTTGTTGTGCATATTGATGTTCTAGGTTCCAATTTAGTAAAATAAGTTGAGAATTCGAAAATGGATTGAACATTGTAGTTTCAGGTGAATCCATACAGATGGCATCTAAGTCATTACGATCAGGACTAATAGATGGAAGAGCAGCAATAACAGTTGCCGTGGATAAATCAATATTTTCCATTGTCTCAGGCTGTGATACAACTATTTCGTAACATTTGCATCGGATTCTTTATATTCTATTATAAAATCATTTACATTTTCTGAATTTTGCTGACTTTCATTATCTTGAACAAGACATTCGATTTCTTCGATTCAAACTGTTCCTCTTCATTGATGGGTTCGTTTTCCATATCTTCATCGATTATTATTATAGGGTGTTTATTGTCTATATGTACATTTTGGAAGGAAGAGGGTGATTGTAGTTCTTCCTCTGATTGTAGTCTTAAGACTGAAGCAGAAGTTGATGATACGAAACTACATGTTTCTACTTTGGAAACCTAAAAGTTAATAAATATAAAAATATATGCATCATATTTGAAAAGAGCAATTTTTGTGTTTGATAATTATTCTTGGTTGCCTAAATACAAAAAATAACAGAAAAAACAACTGTAGAGAATAAAATTTTATCGAAATGATATTTTTACAGTTGAAAAACTATTTTGTTGTAAAAAATTAAAAAAAATGTATTTTTTTGAAATTTTGGTTTATTACATCCTTTTTCTTGGTAAGACTAGTACAAGTATTGCTTCAGAAAAAAGAAAGCTGACGTCAAATCCTTTAAAATGAAAACACCTAGAATTATTCTAGTAGTAATCTAACAAAGATATATTTTTTAAATTTTACACCCATTACCAATTTTGCTAATTGTACAAAATCGCGACTTCACATTTTTGGGATGTAAAGGATGAAGTTCATTAAAACTAGAATAATTTTAAAAAAATAATAAAAAATGACCATTCTTTCAATTAAATTTTTTTTTGAAAAATCCAAAAAATGATATTTTTGATTTTTTTTTTATTATTTGTCTTTACATGTAGAATATAAAACAAATCACTAGTAATTGCTAAACTTAAATGGTGCATTTTATTGACGAAAAACTTAAAAAATACCCTTTTTTTTAATTTTTTAAATAAAAATTAACACCAATTTTTTTTTAAAGATTTGTAAATCTGCCATAAAATAAAACAAAATAAAAAAAAAACATGTCAATATCTCTATTTTATAATTTTTTTATGGCTAAAAATAGGTAGGGCCGCGATTTAAAACAGTTACCTCAATTTTTGCCAATTTTTCGTTTATATCAGATTATTTTGATTTTGATAAACAAAAAGTATTTTTTCTTAAAACAGAGATGTTTAAACGTTATTCTATTTGTAAAACATAGTTTATTAATAATTAGCAGCAATGGTAATGAGTTAAATTAAATCCCCTTGAATGGGGTTGGAAGTCTACGAAAAAAGGCCTAATGTCTATTCCTACTAGCTAGCCAGATAAATGTTCACAAGGCTTTTAAGCAAATTATGGGAGCAGGGAAATTGGAATTTCGTCACAGAAGATCCACAGCTGATCTTCTTCCTGTCTCACACAACTGGAACAAGTCCTTGGAATTTTTTAACCCCGAGTTTTAATACCCAAAGCAAAATAATTGGTGTGGGCTTCAAAAAAATTTTTCACGGTTTTTAATTTGACTTGGCTTTTTTTCCCAATTGCACAATCAGAAATGGTATTTTCCATTCTATCCAATTATTGAAGTGGGGCTTATACCCTGTTTTTTCCCAACGTGACCCTTTTTCCCCCAAACCCAATTTTTCCCAAGTTTTCAGAAATAACTAATATTAAAATTTTAACCCCCTGAATTTGATTTAAAACAAGGCATAAAGCGTTTCCTTTTTAAAATTAAAGTAATTTATTGGGCCACAAATTCTTATATAAGAAGATTTTTTTATTAAAAATCCCTTAAAAAAATTCCTTCTTTCCCAGACAGCGGGGGACCCCTCTTTTTGGGTTTTTTTTAAAAACCTTTGAAAGTTGGATTAATTTTTTTTGGACTTAAAGAAAAAAATTGTTTTTACATTTTAAATAATTGGACCCCCAAACTTCCCTTTTTTTGCCGATTTAAACACTAGCAAAAGCCCCTTTTCTAAATCTTCTTTTTAAACTGTTGAATAAAAATTTTAACCACATTAAAAAGGTATTTGACGGGCCGTGTTATCCCCAAAAAAAAAGTTTTATTTTTTCCTAAAAAATTTTGATACCTTTTTTTAAAAAATTTTTTGAAAAAAAAACCCTTGTTTTTTTATTTATTTATTCAAAGAAAGGACCTTTTTAAAAATTTTTTTAAAATTTTTTAAAAATTAAGTAAAAAAAAAACCCCAAAAATTTTAAATACAATTTTTTTTTCATAATTAAACCCCCCAAACTTTTTTTTCTTCCTTGATTCCAAACGACCCCAAACTTTTTTTTTCCCCAAATTTAAAAATTTTTAAGTTTGGGGAATAAATTTTACCACATTCGAAACGGTTTTAGAACCGATTTGGACCCCAGGTAAAAAATTTTTTTTTTTCCCCAAAATATTTGAAAATTTTTTTTAAAATTTACATTTTTGCTTTTTAAAAATTCCCTGTTTTTATTTTTTTAAAATTAACACATATTTATAAATTTCCTTTTTTTTAAAAAAAGAAAAAAACAAAAAAAAAAATTTTATAAAATAAAACTTTTTTATTATTTTTTTAAAATTTTTAAAAAAAAAAGCTTTACCACTTTCGAATATTGTGCCGCACTCCTTTTAAATATATCTAGTTCAATTCATTTTTTGCGATAAAGAAGTATAAATTTAACAAAAACTAAGTTTTATGGTATAATATTAAGCCTTGTTTAATTATCAAAATAAGGTTATAAAATAACTGTTTTTTAGATAAAAATACTTTTTTTTTTAAAAAACAAAAAAAATCCCATATAAAAAATCCAAAAAGTTTAAAAAAATATCTCTCCTTTTAATGAAAAAACTTTAACTACCTTATTTTAACGGATTCAATTCATTTCTTTTTTTCTAAAAACGTTTATATCTATCTTAAATCAGAAAAAAACTTTTGAACAAAAATCTAAGAAAAACGTTATTTTTTTTTTTTTAATTATTTTTTTTATGACAAAAAAACTCCCAACATATTTTCACAAAAATGCATAGATAATGATAAATTGCCCGGTTGATAGTTTGAATTTTTTCATATTTAATTCATAATAATTATTAAATTTCTTACGAATTTGTTCACTATTACTTTTTTTTTTTCTTATACTCAATAACCTTTTAAATATTTTATACCTTACCTTTAATTTTCAAATTTTCATTATTTAAATTTTTCCTTTTTTAAAGGATTCTTAATAGGGTCTTGATATTTATATGGGAAACAATAGTATATACGACCTAAAAAAAGAACTCTTAATAACATAATACACTTACTCTGCATTTTTAGCTACATAAGTATTACATGGCTAGTTTCCATCTATACAGGGTGATTGGTAAGTAGGGCGAAAAATGAAAACCCAAATTTAATTTTTAATTCTGAATCAAAACCAAAAATACTTTTTTTTAAATTTTGTTTTTTGTTTTTCCAAAAATTTTTTTTCCTTTTTCCCCCGGTTTTGGGGGCCCAAAAAAATTAAAACAACAAAAATTTTGGGTGTTTTAATCTTAGTGGCGCTTTCAAACTATTATGAAATCAAGTTTGACCATTGTCAAAAGTTAAATTTGGTGCACAACATAATTATTATCTTATACCCATACACATAAACAATATCACCGTATTTTTGTTAGTGAACTCCATTTCCTTGTGATTTTTTTTAAAAAAGATTGACAAGTGTCTAACTTTTTACAAAAGGGCAAAAAGTTTCATATGGTAATAGTTTGAAAGTGCCCATTAGCGACACCCACAATGTGATTTATTTTTTTTTCCAAAACTTTTAAAGGAAAAATCTTGAAAACGAAAGGGAAAATTTGCAAAAGTATTTCTGGTTTTTGACTTAGAATTAAAAAATTAGGGTTTTTTTTGCCTCTACACCCAAACACCCTGTACATAACCCTT
>JAHBCN010024982.1:0-11576 GCA_019359885.1 Listronotus oregonensis | reverse complement strand
CTTACATTATTAAGCAATAAAGCTCCAAAGACCTAAAGACACTTTATTTTTTAAAAAAATATACAAGAAATTATCCTTTTTTTAAAAAAAAAAGAATTTTAAAAAAAAAGAAAATTTAAAAAAAACTGAAACATGTTTTTATAAAAAAACACATTATGATCCCATAGCGTACCGCCAACTTTAAAGGCACCCCCAAAAAGACCCCCACACTATAATCTTTTGGGAGCAAAGAATATTATAGTTTGCAGGCTTTGTTCGGAATTAAAAAGATTTATTATCGGGGTGGTATATTTTGTCTAATAAAAAATAATATTAAATTATATTAATTAATTACATAAATAATTAATAATTTAATTATATTAATTTTTTAATAATATTAATTCATATAATATAGGTCTCAGTTTTTATACAAAATTGCAGGTAGTATAGTTGGATCATTTTTAAAACATTCGGCACCCTTTGTAAAAAAAAAAAAAACAAAAAAAGTAGCAAAAAAGATTTGGTTTGAACTGCGGCTGCCTTTGCTTTTTATAATGTGCCGCTTGCCGCACGTGTCTGTAATAATAGACCATATAAAAGGCGACCGATAATAAAAATTTAGCCTTTTTGCTACTTTTTATATTTTTTTTTAAAGGCACCGAATTTTCATTTTAAAAATGATCCAACTATATGTATAAATAAAGTGCGAGGTTCAGTTTGCTTGAAGCAGTTTTAAACGTTTTGTACTTTTTTAAAAAGACTTCTTTAATCTTGCATAACATTTAATTATTATTTATTTATAACTAAAAGGGCAAAACGTTTATGTCTTTACAAACTTTTCATAACAAAGAAAGACACATCATAAAAATTTTTAGTATATCCTTAAGATTATTTGTTTTTAAAATATTGTTACTTTTTTTACCTTTGCAAAAAATATCGATGTTAGAAGGCAACATCGATGTTATCATCGATGTTTTCCATACCCGACCATCGATGGCAAAACATCGATCATCGATCAACCAACCATCGATGTTTTTAGACCATCGATGAACATCGCGCATCCCTAACAGATAGTAAGACCATAGATTTATAAAAACAGTATTCCTTGAGAGACCAGATGGCGAAAGATCGATAGGTAGACCCAGAAAAAGATAGAAGGATGATGTCGCAGCAGACTTATCTAAGATGGGAGTCCAGCAGTGGCAAGTGGAAGCACAAGACCGTAGGAGATGGAGAGCAACAGTGGATGCGGCTAAGACTCACCCAGAGTTGTAATGCCAGGGAAGAAGCAGAAGCAATTGTTTGCTGTGGAAGAATTTTAATTGCACTCCCATGAAGACGGCATTGATGCTTAATATAGTATTCAAGGTGTGCATAATATCGATGAAGATATGCCTCTTGATCAAGTTGCACAACTTGTGTCCACTGATTTTTTTTTTTTCTATTTTTAATATTTAAATTTTTATTTATATTAATGGTTTTTGCGTTTTAACTTTTTGATGACAATTCCACTCATGAATAAATAACCCCATTTAAAATGTCGAAAATCGAAATTTGCTATCGGATAAATGGGAAAAAGTTACTGGCTAAAAAAATCGGTTCTATCAATCGTGTCGTCCATTGTTACCTCAGTAGCGCCTGTATTTTATATTGTTGATTAATTATTATTTTGCTTTAAACTTTGTTTCATTCGCGCAATTTTTTTATCAAATACCATTCATACTTAGACTTTAAGCAAATTTTTTGCCTGGTTTTGAATACTTTGAAAATTTAATTTGTTTCTTAAAATCATTCAAGCTACCCTGAATATCCAGCCAAATCTGACCATTTATGGTATTACCTAAAATAAACTTTTATTAAATGTTTAACTTTTTAAGTTTTGTAGTTTTTATTTCTATATTTCCAATATTTTTATATCATTCCAAAGTTTCCTGATATATTTCCGGAAATATTTTCAGATATATACAGGGTGCCACAGATTCGAGTGCATGCATGGGGATCTCGGAAACCGTAAGAGATACGAAGTCGGTTAAATTATGGCAAAGTTGCGCATTTAGGTGCCTAACAACATGCCGATTGGAAAGTTGTAAAATTCCGAGTACTTCCGGAGATATCCGGAAAAACCGAAATTTGCTGATTTCATTTTTATTTTTTTATGGCGTTATTTAAAGAGATATGAAAAAACAAAAGACACTTTCTTATGGCCACTTCTGAAGCTCTACAAAACAGCGTTGAGAGATTTTCCGTACGACGTTTCGTTTTTCGTTAGACCATCATCAACTTTATTTTTTTAAATACGGACCTGGTTTTTTATTTAATTTTTTTGAACCTCTTATTATCCCAATTTATACCTGACCCTGTATATATACAGGGTGCCACAGATTCGAGTGCATGCATAGGGATCTCGAAAACCGTAAGAGATACGAAGTCGGTTAAATTATGGCAAAGTTGCGCATTTAGGTGCTAACATGCCGATTAAAAGTTGTAAAATTCCGAGTACTTCCGGAATATCGGAAAAAACCGAATTTGCTGATTTCGTTTTTATTTTTATGGCGTTATTTAAAGAGATATGAAAAAACAAAAGACACTTTCTCATGACTACTTCTTAAGCTCTACAAAACAGCGTTGAGAGATTTCCGTACGACGACGTTTCGTTTTCCTTAAACCATCATCAACTTTATTTTTTTAAATGCGACACTCAATTGTTTATTGCATTTTTTTGAAGCAATTATAATTCCAATTACAAGGATGTATAACACTTAATATTTTTCTGTTAAATAAACATATTTTCCATAAGAGACAATGAGTAAGACAAGGAACGCACATAACTTCTTATAGGGGCGTTCCATATTTGTTAATAAATATTAAGTGTTATACATTTTTGTAATTGGGATAATAAGAGGTTCAAAAATAAAATAAAAAACCTAGGTCCGTATTTAAAAATAAAGTTGATGATGGTCCGAAAACGAAACGTCACGAAAATTCTCAACGCTGTTTTGTAGAGCTTAAGAAGTAGCCATGAAAAGTGTTTTGTTTTTTCATATCTCTTTAAATAACGTCAGAAAAAAATAAAAACGAAACAGCAAATTTCGGTTTTCCATATTCCGAAGTCGGAATTTTACAACTTTCTAATCGGCATTTGTTAGGCACCTAAATGCCAACTTTGCCATAATTTAACCGACTTCTAAACTCTACGGTTTCCAGATCCCATGCATGCACTGAATCTGTGGCACCCTTATTTCCACTCTCTCTGAGCTTTATCGTTGACATTTTCGAAAAGGTTTACTATCTGAACGCACTGAAAAATAAATCATGCCAAAAGCACTTATGTAAAATAAGGGCCAAGTTCCTATCCAAAAATCTAGGTTTCTTAAAGCACTAAGATCTAAAATTAGACGAAGTTCTTCTTGGACTTGGCAAGTTTTTTACTGATCTGTCTATATTATTATTAAATATGTTAATTTTATTATTAAAAGTCAGTGGCGTACATTTTTTTCACAATTATTTTTGATAAGGTGTCTCCCTGATACGTCACTGGGCCTAATAATTTTAATTTAATTATTTCTAAATTAGGCCCTTATTACTGGAAATAACATTGACAAATTTTAAGAAATTCGACTACAGGGATTTTGTTTTAATTTTTTTTCTCGAAAACGAATCAAGATACGAAAGATTATTAGGATACAAAAAAGTTGTATTTTTAGTTGCTCAAACTAAAAAATTGCAAGAAAAGTCAGTCATCACAACTATCTTCAATAAGGTCTCCCCTGAGACGTCACTGGACTTAATAATTTTAATTTATTAAAGGCTAAATTAATAAAAATAATACTGACAAATTTCAACAAAATTGACCACAGGGTATTTAGGTAAAATAAATCCAAAAAAAAATTGTTTTAAAAAGTTTAACACCCCGTATCTTAGAAACTATACATTTTTGCATTTTTCAAACTCCCTGTAGATACATGTATTAGTGCGTCTAACTTTAGAATCTTCTCCATCAGAGTCTTGAAGAGAAAAAGTAACAATAATTTTATTTATTTTTAATCAATTACACAGGTTCACAAAAAAAAACTGGTGTGTGCTGAGTGTCGGACTAAGATTTTTTGGCGATTTTTTTTCCGCTGAACACCAATCTGAAGTCAAAATTGGGGGTCAAACCACAAAAAAATCGAAAAAAGGCGTAATTTCAGATATTTGAGTTTTTTTTTTTTATTTAAAATGTCAATATTATATCAAAAGCTATGCAAGATACATGAAACTTTATATGACATAAATTATGTATTTTTACAAAGCCTTTAATTTAGGTTATATATGACCTTTTTGTCTAAATGAAATATTTTGAGGATTTTTTTAGGTATAACTCAGGAAAAAATTTGAAAAATATGTTTTTTTTTAAGTGATTTGGGATTTAAATAAATAAAATAATAGTCCAGTAAATAAAGGGAAAAAGCTGTAAATAAATCTGTACAGTTTTTATTTGTGGCGCGCAATTCTTAGGTCTTCGGAGATGCTTTTGAGCGAAAAAAAGTTCATCAACATTAACCGGTGGGAAAGGGCTAAAAATGGCCCCTCAAGGCCCGAAAAATGGGTTTTCCGCTTATATCTGCCAAAATATGCGAATTGGAGAATTTTTGTTTAGACAAAAAATGAAGATCGCTTTGTAATCTACTAAAATGGTTCCTATAATTTTTTTCAAAAAATCGACAGTTTTCGAATTAACTGGACCCAAAAGTCCTCTTATTTTAGCTGCCGCTCTACCGCCAGAATGCCGCTATCTTCAAGGATTAACTTACAAGCGCGCGGACGAATTGTTTCATTACTCGGGCGATTTTTTAATCATTCAAAGTTCATCGGAATGGAAAAAACCCGTACCTATCATTGCATATGAGCAAAGATAATACTACTACGGATAAGATAAACCATTCAATGCTATATATTTGATACCCCTAATGGACTTTGGCTAACGCGAGCCGATGTCCATCGAGAGATTTTCGCGCTATGCATTTCAATCCTTGAACGAAAGTTAAACAGTGTTGCCGGCAGGCCTTTATTTCGAATTACAAATAAGGTACAAGCGACAGACATTGGCAACGTCGCACATGGTTTCGTATCTCGTTTCGCTGGGGCAGGGGTTACCGACTTAATTTTATTCGCATTTACGGAAGCATTGATATCTCCGAACTGATTCAGAGCGCCCCATTTAAATGAACCATCTATCCGTAGTAGTATTATCTTTGATATGAGTTTGGGTCCATTCTGATTTTTCTAGAATATTAAAAAAAGTGGTCAAAGTTTTTTTCACAATATTTTGAGAGTATCTCATTAATTTATTAATATTTTTTGAAAAAATGGTTTGTTATCAACATTTCTTTTTTATAATAAGACCTTAGCAAGTATTCAATGATCCCAGAAAATATCCTCTCCATCTTTCTTGCGTTTTGATAAAAAAATGTTTTGCCCACCTGCATTTTTTAGCGGTTTAGCCACATCTATCCAGTGTGAAATGTTATGGATTTTTTGACAGCCGTTTTTTCAAAAAATGTTGGTGTTGTGAAAAAAATGGTTGGAACTATTTTCGTAGATTTCGAGGTAATCTTTAAATCAATCAAAAATTCTCTAATTCACATATTTTGGCAGGAAACTCATTTTTGGGACTTTGGGGGGCCATTTTCAGCAGGTTACCACGTCGGAATCGTGATAAACTTTTTCTCACTCGAAAGCATCCGCGAAGACCTAAGAATTGTGCCACAAATGAAAACTGTACAGATTTATTTACAGCTTTGGGTACTTTCAGATCTTCAGTTACTGGACTATAAATGATTTATAATAAAAAAAAATCACATTATTAACAACATTTTTTTCCTATTTTGGACTGAATTTTTTTGTCTAAATTACATTTTTGTTTTTATTTCCTTTATTATTTATCCTATCAAAAGCGTTAATATTACTTCCTATATAGACTAAATCACATTTTAGATTGAGGCTCTACCAGAAGTAGTCAAAGCCGTAGGGAAAAGACTTGAAGTCTACATGGATGGAGGAATCACCGATGGAACCGATATATTTAAGGCTCTTGCTTTGGGAGCTAAGATGGTTTTTATTGGAAGACCAGCTTTGTGGGGTCTAGCTTGTGGCGGCGAAGAAGGAGTTAAAAAAATATTGACAATTCTTAAGACTGAATTCGAATATGCAATGGCCATTTCAGGTACAAATAGATTCTTTAAAAATTTAATTTAAACAAAAATCTAATTGTTCTGCTCAGATCTCATTTACAGAACAAATAGTCCAATCATTATAGGTATTTTTTGTAATTAAAGTTAACCGATATCTGACTGCACCGTGTCTTCCGGAATAACCTACTTAAATCAAAAATACAACCATTTTTCAGGTATTTTTTTAAACAATAATTATTAAAAAAAGCTCCCTTTTTAGTCTTTTTCTTAAATATAACAAAAAGTACTGGCTTTATCACTTTACTCATTAGAGACCATTTGTAGAGAATTCAAAAACCTACTAAATGGCTTTTGAAAAATCCCGATCCGACCATTTTTCACCGAGAAAAGCCGGAAAAACGCTTAAAACGGACCTTTTTTCAAAAATTCGTATTTACGTTAATTTTCAATATTAAGGGCTGATTTTTTGGGAAATGATAGTCAATAACATATACTTGAGCTGCCGAAAGATAAAAATTGTCGCATTAATAGTTTTTATTCAATCGCACTATAAACAAATTAAGCCCTTATCTTGCAACTGCCACGATATTAGGCAAATGGTCCGATTTGAATGTTTAAAACGGCTTTTAAAGTTGAAATTAAAAGCTACAAATTGTATATCTTACATTTTTATATAAGTTTGGAGATCATTGTTAAAAATGCTTGTGAACCTAGCGCGCCGAGCGAAAATTCGCGACCGAGACGAACTGAGTCGACCGTGGAGAGGCATCCAGCAGCGAAAAAGCGAGAGACGGGCTGCGTCCATCGGGCGCTCGTCGGAATTTTCGCTCGATGCGCTAGGTTCACTTTTTAACAATGTTCTCCAAACTTATATAAAAATGTGAGATATACAATTTATAGCTTTTTATCTCAACTTTAAAAAGCCGTTTTAAAAATCCAAATCGGACCATTTGCCTAATATTTACGGCACTTGCCGAGCCTAATTTGTTTATAGTGCGATTGAATAAAAACTATTATTGCGACAATTTTCATCTTTCGGCAGCTCAAAGAATATGTTATTGACTATCATTTTCCAAAAAATCAGCTCTTAATATTAAAAATTAACGGAGAAACGAATGTTTGAAAATAGGTCTGTTTTAAGCGTTTTTCCGGCTTTTCTCGGTGAAAAATGGTCGGATCGGGCTTTTTTAAAAATCATTTTGTAGGTTTTTAAATTCTCTATAAACGGTCTTTTATGAGTAATGTGATACAGCAAGTACTTTTTGTTATAAAAAAAAAACTAAAAAAGGGCCCTTTTTTAATAATTATTGTTTAAAAAATTACCTGAAAAAAATTGGTTGGATTTTTGATTTTAGTAATCTACAGGTTATTCCGGAAGTCATGGCGCAGTCAGATATCTGTTGACATTAATTACAAAAATGACCTTTTTTTGCTATAATGACTGGGCTAAAGTAAAGCAACGTCCTATAATATTCTACTTTTTAATATTTTTTTTTGTTTTAGGTTGTTCTAATGTGAATGACATAAGGCCGTGTCGGGTGGTGCATGAATCATATTATTCCAGGCTTTAATTATTATACATTTTTATATATTTATAAAATAAATATTGTTAACGTAATACTTGTTTAAATAAAATATTAAGTCGTTGTTTTTCGTCTTTGTAAAACCTTTATGTCCTTCTGCACGTCGCGCCATTCTGACTCAGCAATTAGATTAAATTTGATTAGATTATTTGAGCGGAGATGGCAAAAATGACCTCCACCACTGCAACCTTACCAGATTTATTGTGGTTGCTCCTATCATTCTTTAGAGTACCGTGTCCAGGCCCGTCTTTTTAACTAGATTCCAGAGTCTTGACACTGGCCACTCTATATATCTTGCCGGTTTTGGCTTTTCCTCACCAAGCCTAGTAAACCTAAGCCTACATAGTGCTTCACTATGGCACCACACATGTACGGATGTTTCTTCAGCCTCCTGGAAGAACGTACACAGGCTACCTCCAATGTCCTGTTAGTTGACCAAGCGTTATTTTTACGACCTTACTACTGTGACTCAGTAGGTCCGAGGTAAACTTGGCCGAGCAGGTCTTAGTGAACTTTGCCTGTCGTTGTCCTGGTGTTTATACCCACCAGTTTTGAAACTCTCTGTCTACCCAGCCCTTAATAGATGCTTTACAGAGGCCTGCCAATACAGAATGGTTCAGGCCCAGCTTCCATGCCTGATCCTCTTTGGCTAGGTCGTCGGCCTCGTTCCCGGGTGGCCCTCGTACCTGCATCCAGGCTACCGAAGTTTGTTTGCCAGGCCGACTTTTTCCAGGGCCTGTATACAGTCCCCCACTAGTTTGGAATTAACTTTTGGAGAACTGATGGCCTTCAGGGCCGCTTGGCCCTGACTCAGCGATGCTACAAGTTATAAACTAGTCCAGGAAACGAACCATGAATTTTTTGAAAATGCATAGAATGACTGGAAATTTTGACAGTAGGTAGGGAATAGTCTAAAGAACAAAATCTATATCATGCCGAAGGGCGCCTTTACGTTGGGGGTGGTTGCCAAACCATCTCGGGGTGTTATATTTTGACCACAGGAATCGATAGAAAAAGATTTTTAAGCAAAAAATGCTTTTGATTTTTTTAATGCATATTTTGAGTTATTCGCGATCGAAAGTCCGAGTTTTTCGTCGATAAAATCAAGTTTTTTAAACGTTTTTTTGAAAAAAAATGACATTTCTAGAAAATAACTTAAAAACTAAGGAAGATACGTAAAAATTACTAAGATATCAAATTGTAGCTTTTTAAATTACAAATATTCTCCTTTTTTTAATTTACTGTATGACAAAAATGAAGTGAGATATAAACGTTTAAAACGCGTGAGTATAGAGGACCACTACCTTGTTTCAGCCCTTTAAACTTACCCCTCTAAAAAAGTTAGAGTTTCAAACAGTTTTGATAACGATCTTAAAGATCTTTAAAAGAACCAACAAAATGGTTTTTTAAAAAACGTTTTGTCACAAAAACTGAAGAAGTTCTGCTTAAAAAAACAATTTTTTGAAGCATTCTAAAAGCGATTCGAAGTATTTTTATAAAAATCCGCAGTTTTGTACTATTTTTTGCAATAAATTATTATAAGGGGTGGATTTTTAAGGATAAAAAAATTATAAAATTAAATTAGTAAGCAGTCACATTTTATAATTACAACTCTGTGGCAATATGTTAATTTTTCTAAGGTAAACATTTTTTTTTTAATAAATCATCATAATTGTTAGTTTTTAAGAGTTGAAATATATTAAATGTTTCAAAGAATAAAATGCTTATTTTTCAAATTATATAAGCCTAATTTTATGTGACCAAAGCTTTAATATGAAAGTTTTGAAGGTTTTTGCAATAAGGAACTAGTTTTCACCCCTAAGAAATAAAAAGCGACCTTCAGAATAATCGAGATTTTGAGGAGGAGGGTAAGTCAAGCTTAATCCTAAATTTTTATGCAAAACACTATTATAAAATATTAATTTTTTAGGGTAAATAACTTTTTTTTAAAATTATAATAGGGGTTGATTTTTAAGGGCTAAAATATTTTAAATAATGTTTCAAAGAAACAAAATACTATTTTTTAACTTATTAAAGTCAAATTTTACTTACCTTAAGCTTTACTGTGTAGTTTTATAGGTTTTAGCAATAAGGGGTAGTTTTCACCCCTTAACAATAAAGAGGATAAGTTAAGCTTGGTTCCAAAGTTTTATGCAAATCTATGCATTTTGAAAAAAAATGCCCGGTTTTGCACTTTTTTAGCATCGTTTTCTGGACTATATGGAAAAAGTGGGGTAAGGCAAAGAAAAAAATAAGTTAATGGAAATTAAACAATATTTAAAATATTTTAACTTTTCCTTTAAACAATTTTGGCAATTTTTGGAACCATTTTAAATAAAAAGCTCTTAGAATTGCCAAAATGTTTTAAAAAAAATTTCATTGATTTATTTATATTTTAAAAATTTACAAAAAAAAAATCAAATAAGATATATTTTACAAAATTACACGCTGTTGAAGTAGAGAAAAAAAGGAGCCTGTCCATCTTATCACGATTCCTTTCTTTCTGATCATCTAAAAAATAACAAATGGTAGATTCTTTTCAGTTATTTTTTAACTTTTTAGAATTTTTAAAAATAGTAAAAGTTAAAAATTTCAATTTTTTGTTGGTTCCTGTAATGGAAGGATACATAAAAAAAATTCATGCAAACTTTCAAGAAAATCGATTAAGTAAAACTTAAGATTTTGTGACAAACATTTTGAAATAAGTAGCTTACAAAAAGCGTTTAAAGTTTAAAGTTAAGTTTCAGGAAGTCTAACAGGTAAAACAGTACATATAAGGGGCAAGTTCTTTATTCCATCGATAAAAAGTACGCTGAATTTATGCGCTGAACGTCAAATGACGTCATGAGAAGTTCTGATGGAACAAATTAAAACGAAATGTTTAAAAAAGCTCGCTGTTTGTTCTGAAATTGTCAATTCTTAGCGGATTGTTGTGTTTCTCTTCCTTTTTATTTATATTTTTTTGCTCAAGTATTTTATAAACACGCTTTAATGGAATCCATTAGACTCTCCAGTGGTAGTTTAAAAACGGTTTGATGAATTAATGCGCTTAATGCGCTGGATCCATCGATGCAATTAAAAACTTGCCCACGGTTTGTTCCGACACGTCGAAAAACCGTCACCGAACGATCACGCTCATGCGCTGTGATTAAAGTGCGTTTCAACAGAGACGTGACGGTTATCGGACGATCCTGTTTGTGTACCAACATAACTTGGAATCGTTTTGTTACGGTTTCAGAACGGTAATTTCGATACATGATTAGGTTTGTTAGAACAAGAAATCCGGTATCGTTTCGAAATCGTTTTTGAACTGTTTTTTGGTGCGCTTCGACGCAGGCGCGGACTTAAAATAGTTTCGTGACGGTACGAAAAGTACAAACGTTGGATCGCTTTGCGGATCGCTTTTGGGACTGTCAAATCAAAAGTTTTTGAATTTTTTGTTTTAAAAATATAGCCCTACTTTTCTACTTATTATTTTTGTGATCAAAGTTAGCAAATATCACTCATAATATCGTCACTCATCTTTAAAAATAATTAAATTTAATGATGTGCTTAGGAGGTGTAAAAATTAATGTTTTTGAATAAGTAAACAAGCGAGGAAATAGAGAATGAAGTTAGGATTATACAGAAAAATTAAATAAAGTTAAAATAAGTTAAAGTCACACAAGAAAAGATAAACATTATGTGATCAAATGGTTTTAATTATACACATAAATTAAAAATTAAGTTAAGTTAAAAAGATAAACAACTTTTTACTTTCTTAACTTATTTAAATTTTTTAACCTTATCATAAAATGAAATAAATGTTTCCTTTTTAAAATAATTAAACTCCGACACAATA
>JAHBCN010024981.1:0-11659 GCA_019359885.1 Listronotus oregonensis | reverse complement strand
CAACATTAGCATTCTAGACTCCATTCAAAGAAGAGCCGTTCGTCTTATTAATGATCCAACGCTCACAGAAAGGCTTTCTCCTCTTGCCCACCTGAGCTGTAGGGGATCTGTCGCTCTTCTTATTTTTTACGGTTCTGCTCAGAGGAGTTGGCCAGTAAATTTCCCCTTCTCTGGCAGCTCCCAACAGAGCAACCCGTAGTCAACTTTTATGCATCCTTTTACAGTTCAGTTAGAGAGGCCCCGAACTTGCTTTCTTCGGTCCTTTATCCCTAGAGTGTCAAGATATGGAACCTGTCCCCGCAGAAGTTTTCCCTTTTCCCTCCCAATCCCAAATATTTAAGTCCCGTGTGAAAAAACCCCCTCTCACCACACTTAAGGCCCCACGGTACGTTAGTACTTAGGCATCAGCCTTCGTGGACTTCCCAAGATAAAAAAAAAATTGTCTGTTTTTTTCAAATCAAAATTACATGGTGGCTTAAGAAATTTAATACTAGGTAATATCGTCAGCAAAACTGGGAGGGGATTGAATGTGGAAGAGAGGAGATCTTAAAATTTTAGAAGAAACAGCGTGGGTCCCCTGAGCCCCACCCCAGCATTAATTTGGTAGAAGCTTAAGAATGACCATCACAAACTGATATACGTCGTTTAAAAAAAGAAACTGCAAAGCCAAGAGCAAAGCTTAGGTAAAAACCGTAAAGGAAGTTTGTTAAGAAGCCCATTATCCAGACCTGATCGAAAGTTTGATATGTCAAGAGCAACTATCTGGGAAAGATATTGCTCGAAAAGGCAATATAACTAAAAAAAAACATCATTTCGACCAATTTTCCCGAAGAAAATTGGTTTTTGGGGCAAGAATAACACCCTTTACTAATTTTTGAGTCATACAGGAGGCCTTAAATCACATTAAAAAGGCAAAATACCGTCTTACTGGCCCCGTATAAAGAGACCTTTTTACACAGTATGGCACAACAGCCTAATTGATAACTAATAAAGATACACAATCTACCCATGCATCTAACAAAATTAATACATTCTTACATTAGTGGAAGAACATTTAAAGTAAAAGGGGAAAAATGCCATATCGGGCCCCCAAAAAACCCATCCCGGAGTACCGCAAGGCACGGTACTATCTCCTAAATTGTACAACCTTTTCACTTCCGTTTTCCCCCTAAACATCCTTCAACCAGGGTGGCACATTTGAGACGATGATATATATGCTCACTCGCATCGCGAATGCAGCAAGAGCTAAAATAAAAACCCCCTCCACTATTTGAACCTTAGTGGAATAAATGGAAGATTGATGTGAATGAGAATAAAAGCGAATGCATGGTAATTAAAAAAAAGTTTACAAACAACCAAATAAACTTTCCCCATTAAGCTAAACAACAATCCAATAATCCCTAAAAAAACATTAAAATACCTAGGTATGACAATAGACCAAAGACTTTTCTTTAAACAAACATCACACAAGTATTGATAGACCCTTCAGCAATGCATACTTTTGCAATGCTCTCTCCCAAATCAACCCTTTCCCCAGAAAACAAAAGAATAATATACAGACAAATAATCAGACCAGTTATAACATACGAGGCTCCAATATGGTGCAGTATCTCAGACACTCAAATGACACGACTTCAACGCTACCAGAACAAATTACTTAGATGCATTTCATCAGCAGACATATTCGAACATATTGACAACTTACATCACATGACAAACATGGAAAGAATAGACGAATACATACAACAAATAGCCACAAAGTTTTACCAAAACCAAACAAATTCGTCTATTCTTATCAGACAATTAACTAATTTACGAATACAAGACGAAATAAAGCACAAACCACTATATTGGAGACTGCCACTTTATTACAATGACTAAACCACCCCCAACATCCCCACTACCTCTACCCAAATCCTCCTAGAAAACCTAAAAATATAAGCACCATAACTAATTCAAATTAATAGTATGAAAGAATAAATGTACAAATGAATGAAAGCGTAATTGTAAAAATTAAAGAATGAAACAAAGAATAGTTAGAGACTGAAAGAAAAGCAAAAGAAAAAGGGAAACTTGGGTTTTCCCCTTTCCCGGGGGATCCAGTACCGAAAAATCAAACAGGTTTTTTCACTACCATTTTCTAAAAACAAACAAAACATAATTATAATAGCTCAAACAAACATATAAGACTTAAGCTAATTAAAGCAAAACTGAGCCCACAGTCGTTTGTGAGGTCACCCCTGTAAAGACCAAATATAAAATTTAAAAATTTTATTATTTACCACCCTATGGAGCGACCATCTACTCCGGCCCCCCAGGCTAGTTTGTCATTTAAATGAACAAGGTCAATAAATGACATATATACATGAAATGAATTTAAATAATATAAAAATGTAAATATTTAGTAATAATAAAAGATTATAAATTGGAATTGGGGATCTGGGATTCACCAAGAAACTCAAGGGACTCGTTCCAGTTGTGTGAGACAAAGGGGAAGATCAGCTGTGGATCTACTGTGACGGAATCCATATTCTATTATATAAGATCTTATGTTTTTCCAGATTCTTTAAGATTTTGGATTTAATTAATTTTTCCATTACCTTGCAATCAACAGAAAGAAGAGAATAGGTCTATAGTTAGAAGAGAGATTTTTGGATCCTTTTAGAGAACAGGTTGAACGTGAGCTTTCCAACCCCCCGGGAAAATCCCTGCAAAGAAATTGAAAGAGGCGAGTTAGGGTGGGTGCATGCTCGGGAGCACATTTTTTTAAGATGTTTGCTGGTATGCCATCCAGCCCAGACGATTTTTTAGTATTAAGAAAAGAAAGAATACGTTTGATATGTTTGAATTTAACTATTATATCGGAAATTTTATAAGAAAAAATCATTGATGTAAGGCATATCAATTTAAACAGTAAAAAAACAATAACCAAAATAAGTAACATAATTTAAAAAATAAATATTGTTGCCATAGCTATCCATTGGCCACTAGAATATAATCAACTTATGTAAAATTTAAGAGTTGTTCTTTAGAAAGAATAAACTTATAAAAAACATTATAAGTTTGTTTAAAAATTCAAAATTCCAATACAGAGGCTATAATAAAAATGAGGTTAATGATAATTTAAAGTAATGGAAAAATTAAAGTTAAAGATCTAATGAAATAATTGTTTTCTACATAAAAAATTGCTTATAAATGTTTTTACAGATCTTGAAAAAAGATCAAACAAAAAAGTTGGAGAGCCTTATATAACATGCGACGTTATAGTTTTCCATAATTTTTGAAAAACCAAAAAAGTTAAAAGAACACCGCTGGTGTTTTTAAGTTACCAACATAATTTTTAAAACTTTGCTCATTTAACCGTTTTTTTGTCTTTTATAGTTTCTAAGATGCCAATATAATATGCATCAATGCAAAATGACCCACATTAAAATGACCCACACTGTATATAATTATAAGCATTACAGGTTATAAAAATTAAACATACAGTAATTAAATTTTTCGTCCCATGAGGATAATAATTGTTACTCCTCAGGTCTTTTTACCGAATATGTTTTTACTAAGAATTTCGTCACCTTAGAATAACTAAGGTGTACGGACACTCAGCCATTTTGAGAAATTAAAGGTTAAAGTTCGCATAAGTAATAACCGTTATAAAATTAATGAAAAAATCAGAAAAATTGTTAAATTTTTGTTTATTTTTTAAATTGAATTTAATGTTAAAATATTATAAATAAAATATTATCAAGTACTTGAATTTGTGAATCATAAATGAAGATAGAACCTTGTTAAATTACATTTTTCGAAATATTTAATTGAACATGGTTCTAACTGTCAATTGGAACTTTGTGAAATTAATTTTTTCAAAATACTTTGAGGAACATGGTTCTAACTCCCACTTCGACTAAATATTTTCAATCTCCATTTTATTAGATATCAAGATCAAAAAATAAGTATTCAAACAATAATAAAAAAAACTTGTGAAAAACTGAAAAAAAAAAAAATAAGTAATTAAATAGCAAAAATAACTAAATGTAAGAAAATTGAAGCAAAATTTTAAATCGATTACCAAGTTAATATTGATGTAATATAGCTAATATAATAAGTTATAGATGTAATATAGCTTTATAAAATTCTTGGTCAATCTGCGGCATTGACTGCAGCATTTTCTTAATAGCGGTAATTTTTTCCTTTTAAATTTTATTATTACTGAAAAGAATTTTTTGTTTTAGACTTGCAATTGCGGGTGGAGCTTTCAGTGCTGCAGGTTTCTTGCTTCGACGACGAGGGAGTCCGGGAACGTCAGGATTTACCGAAACTTTTACAAATTCATTGTCGGTGTGATTTCTTTTAAAACATACTTCTGTTAAATCTGACTTATTAAATTGCATAGCACAAACTTTGGTGAATGGTATGTTATCATACCTCAGTTGTTTTGAACACTCCTCATAATCCATAAAATCTGATTCTTTCATCATAATGATAACAAATGTTTTTTTTTTAATTTATCTGCTTAAGTTCCTTAATAAAACCCAGAGGCGAAAATAATTCTATCTGTGACATGTGCCTCTCAATTTGACTGTGAATGTTATCTACCTCCTGGACAGCACCATTCCCGGGTATGGAATATTTCATAGTTAAACGTTCGGTAGATGGTTTCTACAAATCCAGAACGCAAAAAGATATGTGGGAATTGCGATTTTGTGGGACGCAACTATCACTCCAAATAATAATTTCAATAAAATGATTATCCTCCAAAACCTTTTCGACGATTTTTCTAAAGGCACTAGCCAAGCAGTTACCAGTTCGTCCCTGAAGGGTTTCAATCCATAGGACACAATAAGCTGTATTTGTTGTGGACAAATGACCAGTCAAGTTGTACATAGTCAACTTTTGCAAGTAAAAGTAATTTCCAATAAGTGATTTTGGGCAAGTTATCACATTTTCCAGGTCAAAACATAAAACAGGATAGTGACTTTTTGATCGCTGTCTTTCTCTTTTCTCATTGCTTCCGTTTCCGCAATATGTATGTATGGATTCTTCTTCTTTGTCGCCCAGCCTATTTTCTTTTTTCTTTAAATAGTAGGTGGCGCAGGTCTCGCAAACATTCTTCTTAGGCTTATAAAAACTATAGTTAAAATTAGTACAAAAAATGTACCTGTACATTGAGAGTTTAACCGGATTTTCTATGTTATTTTCTGCACAAAATATAAGATATAAATCATACCTTTTTGGAATAGTTAACGTGGCTTCCAAATATTTTTTCTGACTATTTTGTCTACAGTCGTCAAAAGTCGATTCTTTATCGATTCCTTGGGATATTTAGTGATGAGCAAAGCAAGACCAAGACCAAGACCGGGCTAGTCTTGGTTTTTTGGTCTTGAATGGGGTCTTGGCTTGGCCAAAGGAAGGGGGGCTTGGCTTTGGGCTTGGCTTTTTTTTGGGTAAAGTTTTTTTTTTAATAATTTAAAGTAAGTAATCGTAAATAAAATATATTTTTAATACTTAAAATGAATAAAGATGGCGACAATATTTTTTGCATTAACATTTTAAAATATACCGATTTTAAACTTACACGTACATTTAAATTATTTGATTAAAAAGCATATTTTAAATGTAGGGGTTTATTTATTTATAGCGCTTCATTTTTAGTTGAATTGTGGCACATAGAAACATTTTAGTCATAAGAATTATTCAAATTTTCTTTAAAAAGGCATATAAAATTAAAACAAATTTGTGTAGTCTGTGAGCAGAAAAAACAAAAAACTTTTAATTTCAACCACATGTGAAATTTTCGTGAAAATGATTGTAATATGTAAACATTGATTTCTGATTAAAAAAAAAAGTAATTCAGGAATCTTTTCAGTTCATATAAGCTTTTTATCTTTAAAAAAGTCAAACATTTACCGTACAAAGTTGGCACAAATACTTTATAAACATTCTGCATATACAATGTGGCTCAATAGTGTGACAAAGCTTGATATCTCCAAAACTGTTAATGATGGAGGAAAACTGAACATATGAAAATTATAAGAAAAAAGGCGTAAAATGTGAAACTATTTATTAAACAAATTTCCCAAAAATCCACTGCCACTTAAGAAAACTTCCTTATTTTAAGCTTTAAACCTAAAATAAAAAAATATGGCAAAAAATCAATTTAAAAAAATCACCACCCTGTATATTATGCTAAAAATTGTTAAACTGTCATATAGAACAATTCAACGTATATGGTTTTAAAATAAAATTTTTTCGTCTAAACCAAAGTGATATTTAAAATTAATTTATATAAAAAGTATGACATGAAAATAATATTTTTTATTAATCCATCCCTTTTACATTAACATCTTAGTTTAAAGAAGCAATCTAATGGTGCCACTTCTTACAGTGTAGAACAAAAATAATGTTTTTCTGTACTGTGGAAATTTTTGATTCATCCTGTAAGTGGCATCACTAGATAGCTAATTTAGAAAAAAACATTAGTCGGACCATTGAGTCACAATCTTATTATTTTTGAAACATGTTATTGAATTTACTCGTTATCGTGGTTAGAAAACTTTTTAAAAGACAAAGTGATTAATTAAAATATTTATTTAATTAAAGAAACCTGTTACCTAATAAATAATCGCCTTCTTTGGCAGTTCTTACTACATTTTTTGTCACGCCTGTACGAAATATCTTTGTATATTGATAATAAAATTAAATAATATAATATAAAAAAAGTCGCAAAAGTTCAAGAGTCTTGCAGGTCGGTCTTGGTCTTGCGTAGTCTTGCACTCCTCGGTCTTGGTCTTGGTCTTGCATACCCCGGTCTTGGTCTTGGTCTTGCAAGCAAAAAGGCGGTCTTGGTCTTGGTCTCGGTCTTGGTTTTGCTGCAAGACCAAGACCGATCTCCTCATCACTAGGGATATTATTATGTCTTGTGCCTCAGCACTTTGTTCTGGAACCTGGAAACCATAAATGTAGAGCTCTCAGAGGCTTTGTCGAAATCCATAATTACTTCAGCGTTTTCTATCGACTCGATCATAGAACTAAAGGTGGTATCATTTTGGGTCATAACATCATCATCCCTAGTGATTTCTGGCGCTCAAACCTCACTTAAAAGCCCACCGGTCTTCCGTTTGTCGGTAAACATGATTTTATCACAATTTTTACCGCGAGCTAAAAGTAATAAGACTGAAGTCTTTAAATTTTTTAAATTTTATAGGGCACGTATTAGTCATAATCTTAGAAAGTAATACTTACCTCGTTTTAATATTAATGCTGTTCTATTTAACATAATAACAATTTTGAAAGCCACTAATTTTAGACACACACTCACTTCTAAGGTTGTAATATCATAAAAACAAATAGCCGACTGACGTATCACTATAACAACGGTGTAACTACAGTGTTCGGATAACAAGGTTGTAAGTGTAAGTAGATACAACCATGTGAAATAAAAATACCGAATATTCGCGGTAGATAGAACTCTGGTATTGTTCTACTTTTTCTTTTGATTGTTAGATGTCGCTGTAATCATTTAAATTCGACAGAAAATATTAGATAGAACCTTCTAACGCCAAAACCTAAAATCTAAGCAAAAATGTAGTTAGAACCTTGTTATTCTAAGCCGACGATCGTGACAGTTTATCTTTTTACTGGATAATCTTTTTAATTGACAATGGATAGTTTTTTTAAGGAATATGACTTTTGGCCTTTTTTTTCAGAAAAAAGCTGTTCTAAACCAGCAGTGTTTGACCAAGATTTTTTTACGTAATCTGTGTACTTGCTGTCTGAATTCAACAGTCCTGTACTAGCAGTCCAAAGTACTTAAAAATTTTTTCCTTAAACTTTTTATTAAATATTTTTATGTTCACTTATAATGCCCTTTAAAAATCAACTTCTGGTATATTAATAAATTTTACTAGCAGATTGCTTAATAAACAAGGTTTGCTTATTATAAATTTTTATTATTTTTTGCTTTCATTCCGACGTTAACTTAACCTAAGTTTTTAAATTTTTAGTTAAATATCTCATTTACCTTTTTATTACCGCTATTAAGTAATCTAGGGAGCAAAATTTAATAAGATTTGCTGTGGTTTTTAATTTAAATAAATTTTATTGCGCAAAAATATGTATAAAAATTTTATTGAGAGTTGTTGAGGTGAAAATTAGAGGGATTTTTTTCTTATTTCGGTTGTTTTTTGCTTAATAAATAAATAATCGGTTGAACCTTATTAGGAAGCAACTAATACATTATTGGTAGACCAGTAACTTCAGCTTTATTGTTAATCTGTTAACTCGACCAGATGCCTAAACAAGCCAAAATCGCCTTATAGTGTCCAATTGTAATTTAACATTTATGTTTTTAATAATTAGGTAAAATACTATGGTAATTTTATTTTAATTATTATTATTTTTTTAATTTTGTTTATTGATATTACATTGCGCATCTACTAAAATATCTCTTTAATATTATTTTAATAAAACTTTCGGTTTCGGTAGATATTTATTTTTAAAGTTTTAATTTACTATTTTATCTTGCCTTATTAGTATTAAATCTTAAAATGTATTTCCTTTTCGGTTTAAAGCACTTCTAATTGCTATACTAGACGGGAAAGACTAAAAGGATGGCTCTCCAATTAAAACAGATCTAACATGGCATACCGACGGGTCAAAGACCAACCAAGGAGACGTTGCTGGTATAGACGGAAATGCACTAAGGACAAAGGAAACATTAAGCCTTGGTCAAAATGTCACAGTGTTTCAAAAGAAAATCGCAGCAATAAACTACTGTGATAGAGATCAGAAGTAGAAGTACAAAGAGCAAAAGCATTTTAATTTATGCAGACAATCAAGCGGCTATTAACCCAAACCAGCCCAAAAAAAGATCATGTCTTAGAAAAGGAGAAAAGTCGCTTGATAAAAAGTAACCAAAGCGGGGTTTCCCAGGACACAAAGGTAACCCAAGCAACAAACAAGTAGACAAGAGGAAAAGGCTTCAACAAAGGGATGATAAGTCCCGAACCCCTTTGCGAGATCTCAGAAAGTCTTTTTAGAACAACTATAAAAAAAACTGGATAGACAAAGAATCTTACAAATGGTAGTTTAAAACACCAGGACAAGGACAGACAAACCTTTTTTATCAAAGGCTTTTCATCCACGTTTACTTCGGACCTTTTAAAGTACAATCGCACAGCTGTAAGGATAATGGTAGGATAACTCTCTAGGTATTGCAGACTAAACCAGCACCTGGAAAGAATAGGAATGGCGGAGGATAGCTCATGTAGGTTTGGTCACAAGAGGAAGAAACACCAGAACATGTGTGGTGCCAGTGCAAGGCACTATGCAGGCTAGAATAGGAGAAGCCTAAACCAGCAAGATATAGGGAGAAGCCAATATCATGTCTATGGAGTCTAATAAAAAAAGGACTTTGTAAGGCACTCTATGTCAATTTGAAATACCACAAAAAATCTAACAAGGTTGCCATGGTGAAAGACTTTTATACCAACTCCAAATTATTTAATTATCAAAATATTTTAGTTTAAAGTGGTCAAAACGGGGCTGGCCTTTTTTTAAAAGGGTTTGCTAAGCTTTTCTACAAAAATAGTGGCGCCCGGTAACTACCGCTACACTCTAATAAAGAACGAGGGCACTGCACGCATGCGCATCATTTTACCATCAGCTCAATTATACCTTTTCCTATTTAAATTAAAAATTTGTAATATTTTCTTATTTTTATAGGTGGCGTGGCATATGTATTCCGGTATAAACCAATTAGCAAAACTACTACACAAGACTTTATTCCGTGTAGCCTTTTCTGTCAAAAGAAATCAGAATAGACTTTTGCGACCAATTATACCCATGCGTTATTCACCAAATAAAATTTTTAATATTATGTGTTTTCTGGCCATAAAAAAAACTATTTACATATTGGCGAAAAAACATACCCTGCTTAGTAACGCTAGCAACATAGTAAAACATTTGTTTTTTAAAACAAGCATACAATGTCTTAGTAAAAATAATTATTTGTAGCAACATACAGGATAATCCCTCTCACTTTAACAAGCGTAACCAGAAACTTTCGGTTGTCTACTAGGATAAAGCTGTAATCCTAATACTGCCTCTCGGTTCTCAGCAAAGTCCTGCTTGTCAACGGGAGTGATATATTTGTGCAATTTGGGGGCGCTCTTTAAATGTGGCTTTATTCATATGTTAAATGTTGGCAATTTATTCTGTATGTTGTTGATAGAGTTTATTAACATATGTATTTTTACCTGCAGCAAAAAATCTTATTTATTAGTTAAAAACTTAATTATATGTAAGATTTTGAAAACCTTGTTGTTTAAATAAGAATAAATTTATGTCTACGTACTTTACCTTTTTTAATAAGGGCAAGAGCATGGAATTAACACGTTAAAGTTAAAATATACAAAAACAGAATTTTTGACTCCCGAAGATGTAAAGAAACTCGCCCCCCAAAACATCTTAAACTCCGCAAAAAGTTTGGAAATTGAAGAAATTAAATAATGCGGGGTATTCACAAAATACCTTTTAAGGTCAAAGCGAGAGTTGAGCTACACTATAATATAATACAATACAAAACAATACAATACAACACAATACAATACATTCCAATTCAATACAATACCTACACTACTACAATAAATTACAATATTTTAAGTTTATCTCAAATATCGCCTGTATGTATTAGATGCAATATTTTAGAAACATAAAAGTTTTTACATTAATTTTAAATTATTTTTTACAGTCATATGTCTTATGTTAATAATGACGGATATTTAACAAAAGTGAACTTGGACAAAAAATATGTGACCATAATACATCAGGCGAAAAATGTACAAGGCCTCTTGAGAGTAAAACGTTTGGTCTTTCTTTTCCATTATGTAAACCTATTTGTTTTTGTTATAAAAAAGTGGACATAGCTATTTTAGTGATAACTGCCAAAAAAGTTTAAATAATATTTTTTAAAATGGTCTAAAGAACTAATAATGATTAAAAAAATTTAAAGGGAAAAAAATTTTGTCCCAAAATTTTAGGTACAACTTTAAAGCTTTTTACCTTCTTAAATGTTTAGTTTTAAAAGACATGATACCGAAACGTACATTAAGGCCCCTTTCCATTTTTGGGTTATAAGTATACTCGGTGATCTAGGAGGATGGCTCACCCCTCTTTTCCTCCTGCATTTTTAGAATATTAAAACTAAAATATTAGGATATCATATAATGCTAAATTTGAAATTAAATTTTAAAAAGTGGCGTGACCTCCGATGATTTCTGGTTTCAACGAAAACAGCCTCCACTTTCGATTTTCAAATAAGACACCCTCTATATTTTAACATTTTTGGTTTCCGGTAGATATTTTGCGTCTTACAGTACCCCCTATGTCAAAATGTGATAACTTTTTTTTCTTTTTTTTTTTCGATCTTGGTGGCCATTTTGGGACAAGAATTAATGACTTGATGCCAATTAATTTAATAAAAATAAAAAACACCCTGTAAATGCTAAACGCGTTATTTGATTTCGTTTTAAAATTTTAAAAGGAAAGTACTTAATTTTTTAGATATGATGATATAAGTTTACTCTATTAGTAAAAATGATAATAATTTTTCTTTAAAAATTATGGATAAAGTTAGCTTTTATTCGATTAAACCATTTTT
>JAHBCN010024980.1:0-11599 GCA_019359885.1 Listronotus oregonensis | reverse complement strand
TATTTGCTATCATGAAAGTATACGCTGAAGGCATTTTTTGTTATAAAAGGATCTGAACAATTTGAACATGTTTACTTAATATTTGGTGATTTTTCTGTTTTGAATTTGTTTGGTCCCATTTGTTTCTTTGCATTATCAGATTAGAGTTTGCAGACGCCTAATTTCACTTAACTCTCCGAGTTTAAGAGGGATCGGATAATTAGGTTAAATGAAGCCGGATTTTCTTTTAGAGAACTTGCTGATCGGGTGAATCGAAACGAAGCTACAGTAATAAGATGTTGTTGAACGTGGTTCCAAGAAGGCCGAAATCGACGAGTTAGACGTACTGGACACCAAAGACAGACTACAGAGCGACAGGATCGTTATGTGAGGCAACTAGCACTTAGTTGCACAACAAAAGCAGTTGCGAACCAGTGGTTTAATGCTGTCGGAAGAGCAATAGGAATGAGGATAGTTTATTGCCGAATAAGGTCTTTTGGACTGTTTTCATACCGTCCCCATCTTGTACTACCTCTGATCCCAAAGCATTGTCGGCAACGATTGGTATGGGGTAGGGAGAGATTTGAATGGGATATGAAATGAAACTGAATCGTATTCAGCAATGAGTCCAGATTCTGTTGGGCACACACGATGGCCGTACAAGGGTAAGAAGGAGACGTGGTGAAAGACGGAACGTCCAATTTTCCACGAACGGTATATTCATTGCACTGTGGGTGTTATGGCATGGGGTGCCATTGCTTACGGCAGTAGGTCACGATCAGTGATCATACCAGGTAGCATGATTACCCAGCGCTATATCCACGAAGTTTTGCAACCACATCTGTTTTCTTGTTTGAAAATATTGCAAAATCCACCTTGTCAGCAAGACAATGCACACTTCATGTCTCACGTTTTAGTTAAGACTTTTTAGGAGCGTTCGTGGCCTCCTTGATCTCCATCAGTAGACCTATGAAGCGTAAAAGTAAGTAAAAATTATAGCACTCCCACTCGGTGTTGCATATTCTATGTCACTTAGTATATTTTCCGTGTAGCCTGTCAATATGTATTTTTATGTAGTTGATTAAAAATTAATTAAGTATGAAAACTAAACAACGAAATCGATTACCAAAACGTTCTCAATTTTGTTTGCAACAAAATTTCTAAAGACACAGAAATACCGTTATGTTCCATGTAAAACTTTGAATTTTAAAACACAGCCCTTTATTTCCGCCAGAGTTCATTTAAATTTCAATAGGGTTAGTTTATGAAAGGGTGTATTGTTCATTATACAGGTGTTTTTGGATTAAATTGGACCTTAAAAACAAAGTTTAACAGAAAATTTCTCCAATAATTGATCTGTTATACATGTTTCCATGTAATTAAATGACTTTTATGTAGGACTAACCAATAAAGTTCAATTTATAGAACAATTTTGCGTTCATAAAGTAGTACTTTATTGTATTCGTAAAATAAATCTAGGTAAAATTTTACTTTACGGACATAACGCCGATTTTCATGAATTTTTGAAAGGGGGGGGGCACTGATCAAAAAAAAAATCATTTTTTTTCCGGAACCCTTTTTTGGTTTTTTGGGTTAGGGGAAGGGGACCTCGAAAGGACATTTTTTAAAATTCCTCCTTCTTTAAACTGATTTCCAAAAAAAAGGGAACATACACTTTTGGGCACTTACTATTAAACAAATACACTAAAAAAAAAGGTATTGCTTATTTCTATAAAAAACACCTCAAATAATCCAGTTATTTATTTTTCAAATTTTTGGGGAACCGCAGGGTGTAAAAAAAATCGGGGAAAATTTTCAAAATCTTAAGCCCCCTTTTAATTTTTCGACGAAAATTTAGCTAGCAATAAATTTTTTAAAAAGGGGGTCAGATAAATGTAATTTCACTTTCCAAAGTATACGGGGGAAACCAAAAAAAATAGTATCAACTTAGGTTTTTTAAAGGAAAAACCCCCGTATATTTTTTTGAATTCAAGGATTTTTTCAAGCCAATTTCAATGGAACAGTTTTATTTTTTTTCTGTCAAACTGATCACGCATTTTTTCAATTTTGATTTTTATGATCAATGTTTTCCGGCCTATACAGGTACTTATCTGTTATTTCAGTTGACTTAAATGACTTTTTGAAATTTCTAATTAAACAGTAGTCATGTTCAAGAGAATTCCACTAATGCCGCCAATATGGACGGGGCCAAAAGTTATTTACCAGTCTGTCAAAAATTTTTTGGAAGTAAAAAAATTGTCCGTTTAAGATTCATTTGGTTCAGGAACCCGAGGATGATTTCATTTGACGCAGAGTTCTGCGAAATTATGAGGGGGGAGGTGCAATGCTGAGCATAATTTTTTTTTGAAAATATTCTTTTTCTGATGAAGCTACTTTTTTCTTTCCCTGGTATTGTCAACAGACTTTTAATTTTTAAATTTGGGCTGCAGTCAATCCCCGATGGATGGCCGAAGCACACACGCAAAGACCAAAAAGTGAATGTCTGGGCGGGGATCATAGGTCATAAATTATGGACCTTTTTTTTTTGCGGGAAATCTTACATCAGAACTTTATTTGGAATTATTGCGTGAACATGTCATTCCACAGTTAAAACCCCTTTTCCAAATAGAAGAGACATTTGGTTCCAACAAGATGGGCCTCCGCACATTTTGGTTTGCAGGTGAGTCAGTTCCTGAACCGAGAATTTCCAAATCGGTGGATGGGGAGAAGGGGCGCTTTGAATGGCCTGCCAGGTCCCCGGGGTTTAAACCTTTGGACTTTTTTTTTGGGGTTTAAAAAAAAAAGTTTATAAAGATAGGCCGGAAAAAATTTATCACTTAAAAAAAAAATTAGAAATCAAATGCGTGAGATTGTAGGGAAAACTTTTGATAACCTGTTACGAGAATTTAGGGACAGGCTTGGATATTGTCTAGCTAACAATTGGGGGACAATTTAACATTTGATAAAGTAGTGTAATCTAATTTTTACTGCAAGACGTGTTCCCGTTTGTAAAATTTCAGTTTGGAATTATGTTTTGGGCGTTTATTAAAACTTGTCGTTTTAAAGAAATAAAACCTGTTAAATTGAAAATCTACATAATTTACTTTGTTTTTATGTTCCTATTTTAAAAATTTGCCCAAGTGCTTTGTAGAAATTATACTTATTCAAAATTTTAAAGTATAATTCGATCAGTTTGACAGATAAACAAATAAAACTGTATACCGTTGAAATTGGCTTGAAGGGATTTTTTTCAAAACATAAAATATAAGGGTTTCCTTTAAAAAAACCCAAGTTTTCTACTTTTTTGGGTTTCCCCCTATACTTTCTAAAGTAAAATTTCAATCTGACGCTTTTTTTAAAAATTTTGTTGCCAGCTAAATTTTAGTGTATTTGCTTAATATTTAAGTGCCTAATCAGTGTATGTCACCATTTCATGGTAATCAGTTTTATAGAGGGAGAATTTTAAGGTTAGTCCACTTAAAGGTCTTATAGCTCAAAAACTAGATATTGCCGAAAAAAACTGATTCTAGATTCGTGATCAGCCCAAGGGCGGATTCAGAAAATCTTTACGGGGAAGGGCGGTCTTAGACAGAATAACCGGGGGGTTTAAGGGTATTTGTATTGGAATACCCTTCAACGTAGAAGAGATCCGAGGTCCGGGGGTTCGGGAGTGCCCCGTCCAGGTTAGTCACTCATCTGCCTTCATTTTTATAAAATTTTAACCGATTTAAATTGCTTAATTTTGACAAAAAAATATGCAGCTGCGAGTGAAAATCAAATTTCAGAATTGTAATAAAAAATGACCTTTTTTTTTTAAAAACTCGAAACCTAAGCAAGATACGTAAAAATTACTAAAGTGTCAAATTAAGGCTCTTTAAATTACAAACATTTTGCTTATTTTTGTAATTTACTGTATGACGGAAATTAAGTGAGATATAAACGTTTAAAACGCGTGTATAGACGAGCACTACCTTCTTTCAGCCCTTTAGACTTACTTTTTAAAAAAGTAAGGGTTTTAAACAGTTTTAATATATAGCACTTATAGCTCTTAAAAAAAACCAACAAAACGGTTTTTAAAGAACTTTTCATCACAAAAACTAAAGGAGTTTTTTGAGGCATTCTAAAAGCCCAAATATTTTTTTTTGTAAATATCTTTTCATTTTAATACATTTTTTAATGTAATTGTACGTATTTTTTCCATTTTAGCCATTAAATATATTTATTTTTTTCATTAATCCATAATATGGGTTACTTTTAGGTGTTGAATAACTTCAGCTTATATTTGAAAGATTAAACATTTATTATTCAACTTATTTGAGCCAAGTTTTACTTGATTTAAGCTTAAATATGAAAGTGAAGTAAGTTTTAAAGGTTTTAGTAATAAGGGGTAGTTTTCACCCCCTAAAAAATAAAAAAAAGTGCTTATTGGCATAATGCACCCTTTAAGGACGCATTTTTTAAAAAATCGACGGTATTGTACTATTTTTTGCATTTTAATATTGTTAGGGGTGGAATTTTGAGGATTAAAAAATTACAAAATTAAATTAGTAATACTTTTAAGCAGTCATATTTTTTAAGTACCACTCTGTGACAATATGTTATTTTTTTTAGGGTAAATAATTATCCCTTGTAATACCAAGCTTTTTTACATACGTGCGATACCAAGCGGGGTGCATTTGCACCCCAGATTTTTTTGTGTGTTTTCTCTGTAATTTTTACACTTTTTTATGTAAACTAAAAAGAACGCAAATAAATTATTATCTAAATATTTTTATTCTTCTACATTAAAAAATTAACAAACCTTAAGTAAATTTTAATTTTTGACTTTACATGACATGCAACAAATTTCTTTTTCGGAGTGATTTACACAAACAAACCGCTCACATTTGACACATCGTTGTCTTGATTTTCTGTCTTTGGATCTTTTACATAGAAAACATCGACCTTGAGTTCCTACTTGTGTCGTTGGAGGGATACTGTGCGACTCCAGTTCTGGAACAATCTTCAAAATATTTTCTTTTGTACTTGCATTCAAACCATTAGTATTTTTATATCTAAAAACCATATTTTCCTTGGCCAAATCCTTTCCCAACTGAAGAAGAAATTTTCGTCTCACATCCAAGTGCCCGGACCCATAATCTGGATTTTTAATTTTCCATATTTTATAAGCATTTATAGCTCCAATATCGATAATATGGTAGAAGAGTGCCATGGGCCATCTGAGAGTTTTTCTTTGGGTGGTATATTTTGCTGCCATTTGGTCTGTTGCATCGACAGCTCCTTTAGTACTGTTATAATGCAAAACAACATCTGGTTTGTAGTTTGAAGCTTCATTACTTATTTTATCGTCGTTATGCTCGGTTGATAACAAAATAACTGCGTTGCCCTTTTTCGGCACGTAAGACACTAATGTACAATATTTTGTAAAGCAAACATCGAAGAATATTCTTTTTTTGAGAATGATGGAAGTAGTTCCTTTGGTATAAATGTCTTATTTTTGCGTAGAGTGCCACATAATGTAAGGTTCTTATCCCACAATTTCTGAGACAACTGAAGACTAGTAAAGAAGTTATCAGTTGTTATACCATATCCCTGAGACAGATAATTGGAAAGTTCAAGAACAACTCGTTCACCTTGTCCTTTTTCAGGCTTATTGCCTACTTTGCCTAAAAATAAAAGGATATCTATAGATAACATAGCATATATAAGAATAAACGACTTACCTAAATACACTTGCATGTTCAAGGTATAATTGTATTCACAATCTGCCATTGCCCATATCTTTATTCCGTACTTTGCTGGCTTGCTCTTCATATATACGCGAAATGGAGCCTTCCCTCGAAATGGAACGAGCTGCTCGTCAATGCATACGTGAGTACTTGGATATAGTGCCTTTTTACAGTTTGATACGAATTTATCCATTACTTCCCTTATGGGTGCAAGCTTGTCTTCTAACTTTCTCTCAGCCCTGGTCTCAAAATTATCGAATCTTAAAAATTTGGTCAGGAAATGGTATCGATTTCTAGAGAGAGTAGCTGGTATTATAGGCCGAGAATATGCAGGGTCACTAGTGAAAAGCATTTCAATGGGTTCGGTACTAGCTTGCAATGCTCCTAATGTAATAAGCAGGCCTATATATGCTTCGATTTCTCTTCGGTTAGTTGGCACATATTTCTTCGTACGCTCGGGATGAGTAACATTATAATCGTCAAAAAAAAATTGGCTTTACGGTTGGTCTCAGCGACAATAATGTCAAGTATATCGTCAGAAAAAAACAACAAAAACGAGTCCTTGATGGTTGTAATTTCTGAGCTGGTAGGTGTAAGTCCTGGAACATGCACGATTTTGTTTGCCTGTGAACGCCGAACTTGATTATTTATTGGCATTTTATACCACTGGGTGCCATCTTTAGCCATATAAACTGGAATATGATCTGCTTTACTCTGTTCTAATTCACTGTCTTCATCCTCAGGAGAAGCATAAATTACTTCATCTACTTCTTCATGGTCGGAGATATGGTCCTGGCTTTCAATGTCGTTTGCGTCATCTTCCTGCAATAATGTCTCATATTCTGGATCATCATTTTCTAAAAGCATTAACATTTCCTCCTCCGTCAGAGCTTTTGGGTTGCGGATTCGGAAATTACTCATTTCGGACCGATAAACAATAACGTGGCGCGCTACGAAATGACTCTTACACCGAAGCTTGCGTAAATAATACTAATTCGTGCTTACTTCTGTAATAGTAGGCGTTATAAGCTTCCTGTCGGAGATAGCACTAAAGCTCCATACAGTGTTGCCAGTTGACACTCAAAAAAACAAAATTCCCGAAACAATATTTGCATATATCAACTTAGAAATATTGTTATACGTAGATACTAAGCGGTGCAAATGCACCCAAACCCTAAAAATGTAAATAATTCGCGTGATAGAAAAAATTTATGTGAAATTTTAGGTACATTACAACTGTAATAAAAAAAATGCAGCTACTAAGAAGAAGAAGAAAAACAAAAACCAAATGGCTTAGAAATATACGAAAAAGAGCGTGTGGGGTGCATTTGCACCCCGCTTGGTATTATAAGGGTTATTTTTGGGTTGATTTTCAAGGGTTGAAATAAATTAAATAATGTTTCAAACAATTAAGTACTTATTTTTTAACATATTTGAGCCTAATTTTATGTGACTTAAGCTTTAGTATGAAAGTTTTAAAGGTTCTTTGCAACAAGAGGTAGTTTTTACCCCTAAAAAAAAGCGCCTTTTAACAGAATGAAGATTTTGAAGAGAAGGGTAAGTTAAGCTTAATCCCAAATTTTCATGCAAACACTGTGTTGGTACATTAATTTCTTAAGGTTTTTTTTTAAATTAAATCATAATAGGGTTTGATTTTTAGGGGCTGACTTTTTTTTAATAATGTTTTAAAGAAACAAAATACTACTTTTTCAACCTATTTGAGTCATATTTTACTCAACTTAAGCTTTAATGTATAGCTTTATATGTTTGAGCAATAAAGGTAGGTTTCACCCCTAAAAAATAAAAAGCGCCCATCGGCATAATATAAATTTTGAAGAGGAGAGTTAGCAAAACTTAATCCCAAATTTTCATGCAAATTGCATAAAAATCTGCCAGGTTTTGCATTTTTTTCAGCTTTGTTTCCTGTACTAGTAGGCCTATGTATTATAGGACCAAAATATTTGTTAAACAAAAACCTGATTTATATACTAGTTATATAAATAGCTATTATCGATAGCAAAGAATAACCACATTTTGTTTTTTATCAGAGATATTTTAGATATTTTTATTTAATAAGGAAGCAAATATTAACAAATAATAAAAAATAAAAATAATGTACCAAAATGTTAATTTTATTTTTGTCATAAGACCAGAATATAATAAATGATGAAAAGGCACAACAGTATTTTGGAAGGCAAACAAAGATCAAACACAACGGAAACGAATTCTGGTCAAAATTAACGTCTTTTGCAAAGACGTATTTTTGGAAAAATAAATCAAAGATAAGATAATTAAATTTATTCGCTCTCAAAGTTACATCGTGTTTAAAGATATATAAAGGAGGTATCGTTTACTAATAACTTGCTTTTGTGTCCAAATTCACGCTGGGTTGATTGTTTTGTAGAAGTCTTTTATAAAGAAGTTCATTATTGTCAAAAGGTCGCAGATTAATTAAAAAAATTTTTTTAAAAAATTTATGCCAAAAATTCCAAATAACAGGTGACGTAAGAAAAACCCATCTTTTTACCCCAAAAAAAAACTATTTTTATCAACTAAAAAAATTTTATGGCCGGGCTATTTTTTTTTTCTTTTTTTTTTTTTTTTAAATTTTTTTAAAAAAAAAATCCCTTTTAAAAAATTTTAAAAAAGCCAAAGAAAGAAAACGTTGCTGACCCTTTTTTTTGGGGGGTTACTATGGGTTGTAGGTATGGACAAGTCTGAATATTTAATTTGCCCCCATCTGCTTAAAAAAAAAACAAAATTTTAAAAAAAAAAAATTTTTAAATTTCAAAATTTTAAAAAAAATTAATTTTTTAAAAAAATTTTAATTTTTTTTTTTAAAAAAAATTTTTTTAAAAAAAAAAAATAAAATTATAAAAAAATATATATATATATATATATATATATATATATATATATATATATATATATATATATATATTATAAAAAACCACCCCGGGTCAAGGGACATGACATATTTAAAGGTAATCATACCCCCGACCCCTGGCCGGGGGGGGGGAAAAAGTTGGTCCCGTCCCCACCACTGGATGAAAAAACAGCGAAAAGACACTTAAAAAATTTTTCCCCCCACTGTTTAAAGGGAAATGGGGGAATTTTTTAAAAAAAGCTGAGCTATCCGGGCAATCAATAGCAAAAAAAACCCTTTTGATGCCCCAAAAGGGGAAACCCCCGAAACTAACGGGGTTCTAACTGGCCCCCGGGGACGAGGACACCTTTTTAAAAAAGGGGGCTAACGAACACAGGATTATGTAGAGGCTGTGAACAAGAAGATGAGACCGGGGAACACATTCTTTGCGATTGTCCCCCCCCTACATTCGAACGGAACTCCATGCGGAAATTTTCCCTTACGGGGTTGGGGGGAATTCCCAAAAGACGTCGTCAACTTTTTTAAAATTTAAGGGGTTGGGGCGACGCGGGGAAATTTCCCCCCTCTGTAAAAAAAGGAAGCAAAAGGACCTACTGAGGTCTAGGTGGTGGTATATTACCCCCCTCTGAACATTCAGAAAAAAAAAATATATATATATATATATATATATATATATATATATATATATATATATATATATATATATATATATATATATATATATATAAAAAAAAAACATGAATGAATATTATGTGATGGGTGAGGGGGGGATTTCAAAACAAGCCCTTTTGGTGACGTAGTATATGTAGTTGGTAATCGTCTGTTAGATGTTATTAACACGTCACTAGGCAACGGTGTTTTTCCAGAGTTTTGGGAAAATTTAAACCAACGTTATTCCTGTTCCTAAGGTAAATAATACAAAATTATACAATGAGTTTCGCCCAATAAATACGGTGCCCATACATGAGAAGGTTTTAGAAGTTGTTGTTAAAGAACAGTTGTTGAATTTCTGTGATACAAATAAAATAATTATTCCCAACCAATCAGGGTTTAGAGAGAACCATTCTTGGGAGTCTGTTGTTGGTATCTGTGACGATTTTCTTAGGGCCGTCGACTGTGATAACTATGTCTTAGCTGTTTTTCTAGACGTTAGGAGAGCGTTTGAAGCGGTAGATAGGGGTATTTTAATAAACAAGTTAGAGCAAATAGGGGTCAAGCATACTTTTTAAAGTGGTTAAGTCGTACTTGGGAAAAAAGAACTCAAAGTGTGTCTTAAAAAGTTATTTGTCGGAGTCTGTAAATGTTTAAAAATGGTGTACCACAAGGAACGGTTTTAGGCCCACTGTTATTTTTGATATATATTAATGATATGGTTAGAGTAACTTAAGGTACAATTATCCTTTTTGCTGACGACACAATGCTCTATATAATAGGTAAAAACTTACAACAGATGCAGAAAGACCTAAATGATGATTTTTTGAACGAATTTTTAATTGGCTATGTCTAAAAAAACTGTGTTTAAATACCCAAAAAGTCCAAATTTTGTTTATTTGGTAAGAAATCAAAAGTTAGTGAAGCGAATGTCCAAAATATGCATATTGCTGTAAATGGGGAAAATATCGCTTACAATAGGGAAATTAAATACTTAGGGATTAAATGGGGTTGTAATTTAAATTTTAAAGCACATGCTGACTATGAAAGGAAAATTTTTAAAAAAAAATTTTTTATAATTTAATAGTAAAAATTTAAGCATAAAAAAACTACAGCTCTATAATATTATTGCTCTCCACACTTACAATTTTGTTCCACTTTGCTATTATTTAATTTACCACAATATAAAATAAATAAAGGAGAAAAACAAAACAGGGTTTGAGAAAAATTTTTTAAAATGTAACTGGTATAGCCAAAATTTAAAAGTATGTTGAGTTTTCTAAATAGGTCTGTTAAACAAAGGGTTATTTTTAAAATTTTTCCTGTTTATTTTTAAACTTAAGATAATATGTTCCAACTATTTTTTGATAGATTAAGACTTTTTTTTAGTTTGAAAAGTACAAATTTTTAAAAACCCAAAAAAATTTTTTTACTTTAAATTTTATTTTTCTTTTTCCCCAAAAAAAAAAATTTTTTAACCCAATTTTTAAACCCTTTTTTTTTGGTTTTTTAATTTTTTTAAAATTTTCTGAAAATTACCCAAATTTTTTTTTTATTAATTTTTTTAACAAACTTGTATTGTATGTAGCACTTATGCTAAATAAATGCTTTATTATTATTTTTAATTGAAAATCTGGAGCAGCCAGAAAATTCTTTAATTGTCTGGTTTTTACCAAAGGAACAGCAGTTTTTTACAAAGACCCCACAAAAAGGGTATAATATATAATAAAAAGATAGAGGGGTTTTTAAAAAATTGTAATAATTTATTTAATTTTAAATTTTGGTTTTTTTTATAAAAACCCCCGAAAAAAAAGGTTTTATATTAGAACTGTCATAAAAAAAAAAAAAAAGGGAAAATTTTTAAATACAGAAAGATCCAAAAAATTTTTTTTTTTTTAATTATTCATAGTTTTTTCCCCAAAAATTTGGCCCCCCTTCCATCCCTTTTTTTTTAATAAAATTTTTATAAAAAAAAATTTTTATTTAAAAGGGGGGGTGAAGTTCAAAAAGTTTTAATTTTTTTGATCTTTTTAAAAAATATTCCAATAATACAAAGACCCTTTTTTTTTCCATGGATCATCAAATCGACGGCCATGATAAAAAATTTCCCCTGTTCCTTTTTCCCTCCTTTCCCCAAAAACACCCCGAGGAAAAAGGGGGCTTTCCCTTTTTTTTCCCTTTTTTTTTATTGGGGGTCTGCATATCCTACCGACCTTTTTCCTTCCGAAAAGACAGGAAACGCCATTGAGGTCTGCCCCCTTTGGGGGGGCCCGTCGAGAGGCTGAAAAAAAAAAAACCTTTTTTATTGGGAATTAACTTAGAAAAAGTTAAAAAATTTTTTTGGGTTTTTAAA
>JAHBCN010024979.1:0-11587 GCA_019359885.1 Listronotus oregonensis | reverse complement strand
AAATCAAATTTAAAAAACTATTACAGCAGAAGCCTGATTTAAGTGTTGGCTTTCATATATTTTTTAAAATTATCGATTAATTATACCGTTTTGAAAAAAAACTTTTCCCCCAAACCCCCAAATTGACCCAATTTTCGCGGCAATGGACTTTTAACACTTTACATTTAGTGACCTTGTTTGATAATTTCGAGTGGTAATATAAATATTTTGGTACAGAAAATTGATTGCGTCTTATGGCAAATTTTGAATTATTCATTTTTTGTCCATAAGTACGGGGTGATCAACGATAGAGTAAAGTTCATTATTTCTTGGTTTAAAAAGTTATGAGAAAAAGTAAATACAAAAGATGAAAAGATTCTTGGATGCAAAATTTTAAAAATTATTTTAAAGAAACAAAAAATTGGAAAAAAAACAACCCCCTATTTTTAAATTTTGTTTGAATTCCTTTTAAAATTTTTCCCTTTTTTTTTTATTATAATGCATACCTAAACCTAATATTTTTTCAATATTTCAATTTTCAAAAAAGAAAATAATTTCACACTTGAAAAAAAATTACGATAGCCCATTTTTTTTGAATAGATCACTCATATTTGATATTAGCGTTATTCGAAGATGAGTAAAAGATATATGCAAGGGAAATTTTTAATTAGATGCAAAGGGGTGTTCAAAATAAACGAATTTTTTGGATATTTAAATTAAAAATCTCGTTTTTTTTAAAGGGGCCCCATATATATTATTTTTTTTTCTGAAAGATCTTAAAAAAACCCACAACTTTTTTTAAAGTATGTCATATACATTTTTAATATTTTTGATTTATTTTAACTTTTCCAATATTTCCCTTCTTTCTGTCTAAGACTATTGCTAAAACATTGTTGGCCTTTTTTAAATTTTAAATTCACAGAAAAGTAAAAAATTAAAAAAACCAAACAAAATTAACTTATTTTTAATTATTATTATGGCGCAATAAATGTTAAAAAATATGCCCCACTTCATTTTAGTCTTTTTCGTATATTTTCTTGGCGTTCCTTAGCATAAACGGTGTTATTCTCCTGCACGCGCCCCGAACCCTATTTTCCTATCTTCTGGTGTTGGGGGGGATTAAATAAACCGATTTTTAACATACCCCCACAAAGAAATCTAGTGTTTTAAAGTTGAGAGGGCCATCAATGAATCCCCCTCTACCGATCCATTTCTGGGGGAATGTTTTTTAAAAATTCTCGAACTTTATTTCGGAGGATCCATCTTGCTGAAAGCACATTTGTTGGATCTCAATGTTTAAATTCTTAAAGAAGTTGAGGAAAATCATTCTGAAAATTTTAAAATTTCTAGGCCCGTTAACTGTTTCGCGAAAAATTGGCCCAATAACAAAAATTCCACACCACACATTAAGTGACCAATGGTTTTTGGTTTACTTTGTCTCAGACTGGATTAACTGTTGAAAAAAGTGCATGTTATCTTTCTTTTTTCATTTTTAACGGTGCAGAAACCTTTGTTAAAAACGCAAAATTCTTGGTGTAGTTCCCCTTGGAAGGGATAATATTTGTGTTTTCTAGTGGTGCGGTTAACGGTAGATTGGGATGTATCACATAAGCTAGCTACTTGAGGCTCTGACCTGGGGATTATCTTGAACTTGATAAAATTTCCAATTCTTTTTCCTCATTGGTAGCATTCCGGTTTACCACTTTCCGTTTTCATATTCAATACTACCACTAGCATTAAACGTTCCTTCAAACACTGAAGAGATTGCCTAGTCGGTACGTCTATTAGGGTACTTCCCTTGTAAGTCTTACTGCCAACAAAGTATTTCTTTGCGCCTCACCCAGTATATAAATCATATCAATTAATTCAGCTTTAGGAAAACCCATACTTATTTTTTTTAATTTACTGACACCACAATAAATTTTACGAATTTATTTACTCAGATGTCAGGTTAAAATTTGACAATGTCATTTTGTCATGGCCAACTAATGTTATAGCAATAGTCTTAGACAGAAAGAAGGGTAAATATTGGAAAAGTTAAAATAAATCGCAAAGTATTAAAAATAGGTATATGACATACTTATAAAAGTTGTGGGTTTTTGTAAGATCTTTCAGAAAAAATAAAATATATGGTGCGCCATTTAAAAAAAATCGAGATTTTTCAATTTAAAATAATCCAAATATATTCGTTTATTTTGAACACCCTGTATCTAATTAAAATTCCGTTGCATATATCTTTTACGTCATCTTCGAATAACGCTAATATCAAATATGGGTGATCTACCTTCAAAAATAATGGCGCTATCGTAATTTTTGCAAGTGTGAAAAATTTTCTTTTTAAGAAAATTGAAATATTGGAAAAACTATTAGGTTTAGGTATGCATTATAATTAATAAAAAAGTTGAAGAATTTTAAAAGAATTCAAAACAAAATTTAAAAATAGGGTGTTTCATTTAAAAAAATGTATGTTTTATTGTCACGCTTTTTGAGGCCACCCTGTATACTTTAAAATAATTTTAAATTGTGCATCCTAAGAATCTTTACATCTTTTGTATTTACTATTTTCTCATAACTTTTGAAACCAATGAAATAATGAACTTTACTCTATCGTTGACTCACCATGTATATTATTGTTTACCTTATTTTTCTTTTGAAATAAAATTAAAGTAGAACACGCTAGCTCACGAAATTAGTTTTCCATTATGGGCCCCTTGCACATACTTTTTTATTGGCTGAAAATAACCTTTTACACCTAAATACCACTTCTGCTACATATTTTTTATACCAAATTTTATAACAGAGTTACAAGTATTTAAAATTTAAATATTAAACGCTTGCGCGAAAACGACATCCACGTCACAAGCCGCTAACGCATGAGAGACATTTTATTTTAATCAACACTAAACGATAAAATTTATATTGACTTTTTTTGCATTCCTGACGTTTATTACTGGTAATATTACCTTTTTTTTCTAATTTAAAACGCAAATATCCATAAACATGAAGTAAATTAATTTTGTTGGTAATAAAAATAAAAACGAAATTCTTTATAATACAACGTATAGAAAATAATGAGATACGTACCAATAAATATGTTCCATTAATAAAATGTTAACTTTATGTTGTATCTCTTTCTATTATTAAAATCAAAAATAAATAAATAGAAAGCCATCCTATTTATTTTTTTCTCTTTTCAGTTTTTTTTTAAATCCGAGAAAAGCCTCAAATATCACCCTCTTTAAGCTCTGTTGGATGATCAGTGTAATAAGCAGTGACTTTACTTAATATTTGGATATTTTAAAACTTTGGATAAGTTAGGGACTGCATAGATATTGACTAGTCCTCGTATATACATGCAAATATTTAAACACGCATTTTTCGGACACCCTGTACATAGCGGCGAAAGTATGGTAGGGAAAGCAACTGTTTAATTTCAAATTAACTAAAATCATATAGGTAAAAAATTAAGTTATTACCCAAAATTATTTAAATTGTTTCACAAAGTGGGAGGGCTTTCCCCTCCGCCCTCCCGGGTTTAACGCCACTGGTAATACTAAAGAAAGCTTCTCGTGGTACATAAACTTAGTGTCTCAAGTTCAAGTAATCACAAAAGCTGTTAGAGATAAAAGATTTCTTTTTTGACGGTTACTATACGGTGCCTATGGGATTCACATCAGTGTAAACACTGTAAGCTTTGAGTTGCGTTTTCAAAACTTTGCAGAATTGTTGTGTGATCATAAGGAAAGCTTTTTGTAGTACTAAAATTTAATATTACCCTTTCAACTATTTATATAAAGCCATTAAAAATAAAAGATCATTTTTTGACGGTTCCTATAGGATTCCCACAAGTGTGAACACTGTAAGCTTTAAGTTGCGTTCTCAAAACTTTGCAGAATTATTATATGATCATAAATAAAGCTTTTTGTAGTACCAAAACCTAATATTCTCCTTCCAATTATACATAAAAAGCTAATAGAAATAAAAGATGCATTTTTTGACCGTTCCTATAGGATTCACACGAGTGTAGACACTGTAAACTTTAAGTTGCGTGCTCAAAACTTTGCAGAGTTATTATAGGATCATAAAGAAAGCTTTTTGTAGTACTAAAACCTAATATTACCCTTTCAACTATTCCTAAAAAGCTATTAAAAATAAAAGATGCCCTTTTTGACCGTTCCTATAGGATTCACACAAGTGTGAACACTGTAAGCTTTAAGTTGCGTTCTTAAAACTTTGCAAAATTATTATATAATCATAAATAAAGCTTCTTGTATTACTAAAACTTAATATTACCCTTCTGATTATACATCAAAAGCTATTAAAAATAAAAGATGCCTTTTTTGACAGTTCCTATAGGATTCGCACAAGTGTAACACTGTAAGCTTTGAGTTGGGCTCTCAAAACTTTGCAGAATCATTATGTGATCATAAGGAAAGCTTTCTGTAGTACTAAAATTTAATATTACCTTTTCAACTATCCATAAAAAGCTATTAAAAATAAAAGATCATTTTTTGACGGTTTCTATAGGATTCACACAAGTGTGAACAATGTACGCTTTAAGTTGCGTGCCCAAAACTTCGCAAAATTATTATGTGATCATAAGGAACGCTTTTTGTAGTGCTTAAACTTAATATTACCCTTTCAATTATACATAAAAAGCTTTTAAAAATAAAAGATGCCTTTTTTGACGGTTCCTATAGGATTCGCACGAGTGTAAACACTGTAAACATTGAGTTGCGTTCCCAAAACTTTGCAGAATTATTATGTGATCATAAGGAAAGCTTTCTGTAGTACTAAAATTTAATATTATCTTTTCAACTATTCATAAAAAGCTATTAAAAATAAAAGATCATTTTTTGACGGTTTCTATAGGATTCACACAAGTGTGAACAATGTACGCTTTAAGTTGCGTGCCCAAAACTTCGCAAAATTATTATGTGATTATAAGAAAAGCTTTTTGTAGTACTAAAACCTAATATTACCCTTCTAATTATACATAAAAATCTATTAAAAATAAAAAAAGATGACTTTTTTGACCGTTTCTATAAGATTCACACAAGTGTGAACACTGTAAGCTTTAAGTTGCGTGCCAAAACTTGGAAAAATTATTATGTGATCATAAATAAAGCTTTTTGTAATATTAAAGCTTAATATTACCCATCTAATTAATACATAAAAAGCTTTTAAAAATAAAAATGCCTTTTTTTGACTTTCCCTTGGGGATTCACACGAGTTAAAACCTGAAAACTTTAACTTTTAAAAAATTTTTAGTGTTAAGCTGAAAAAAAATTTTGCTAAAAATATTATTTTTTGCGGTTTTTTTGGATTCCCGGCCACCTTTTTAAAATTGGTGCTCAAAATTTCGCAAATTTTATTGATTATAAAAGAGCTTTTTGTAACACTAAAACTTAATATATTTTCTCCAAGTTATCACAAAAGCTATTAACTATAAAAAAATTAACCGTTTCTTTAGGAATCACACAATTGTGAACGTGGTTCATTTTAAGTTATTTTTTGGAATTTAGTGGCGCATATTGACAATAAACAGCAACTGAAATAATATAGTTAAAAATTCAGGTATTTTCCCAAAAAAATGGAAGGGACTGGACTGCCCCCCTAATATACGCCACTGCCTGTACAATGTATAATTGAGTTATACCTTTTGCGGAATTTTTCATTATAATCACCGTTGTTATTAATGTCCTCTCGTGGTTTACATGGTGTGATTTGCTGGCATAATTTAGTTGCTACGGGACACCCATGGCGAATTTCGCAAAAAGCAAAAATGAAATTAACAACTCGTAATTAATATCACACCATAATTCTTTGGGAAAATATATCGCGTGCATCGTTAAACGAAATGCAGCCTTTGCAGAGAAGAATAGCAAAATTGTGGCTTTGCAAGTGGTATTTACATTAACGAACTTTTTTTCTATCACGGTTCATTAAAAAAAAATAAATGCAGTTTGAAAAATTATTTCTAACAAGGGAACAAAGTTCCCCTTTTCCTCCCAGATAATTTGATTTGAAGGGAAAGGGCAAAAATCCAAGGAAGAAATGCCCCAAAAAGTATATAATTTTTTTATTACTTTTTATTTAAATTTTAAAAAAATTTTTTTTGAATTTTGTGTTCTATTATTAAATTGTGGTTTTTTTGTTTGAATAAACCCCTGTACTAAAGACTTGTCAAAGGATAACGTAAGAGTTGAAATTACTTAGGACATTGACATTGACAAGACATAAATTTATTGGCATGCTCGGCTGGTACAGTGAGGTAAAGATTTTACCTTCCAAAAAGGTAAAATGCCTACCTAAATTTAGAGTTGAAAAATTTTCTAAAAAGAAGGTAGTAAAAAAGTTATTTACATTAAAAATTTTTTTTGATACACCAAAATTTTTTTTTAAAAGGGTTTTAAAAACAAAAAAAATACCCCGTTTTTTAAATTTCTTTTTTATTTTATATTTTCCAAAACTTTAAAAAAATAAAAAAACAAATTTAAAAATTTTTTACTTTTTTCCCAAATTTTTTTAAAAAAGAGAAATGGTTTAAAAAATTTTTCCAATCCTAATTGTTTGAATTTAAAAAAAAATTTTAAAAAATGCTTTTAGGGGAAATTTTTTCAAAAAAATTTGAACGAAAAAAGGGTTTTGTTTGAATTTGTAATAGGATCCTTTCAGAAACCCGTTTAAAATTTTGGTTTCATATTCCCAAAAAATTTAATAATTTAAAAATCAAAAATCTTTTTTTTTAAAAAATTTAAAAAATAAAAATGAATTTGACTAAAAAATTTTACTTCTTTTTATTAATTTGGGCCCCTTAAAAAATTTGCCTATTGCCCCAAAAAATAATTTTGTTTTAAAAAATTTTAAAAATTTTTAAAAAAAATAAAAACCTAAAATTAAATTTTATTTTTTTTAAAATAAAAACCCCAAATTTTAAATACCTTAATTAGAAATTTTTATGTTTTCCCCCAAAAATTTTTTCTTTTTAAATTTTAAATTTAATTTTTTTTTTTGGGTTTACCAAATTGATCTCTAAAAGAAATTTAAATATAAAATATTTCCCAAAAAATTTAAAAAAATTTTTTTAATTAAAAAAAAAACCTTTTTTTTTAAAATTAAAAAAAAAAAAAAATTTTTAAATTTAATAAAAATAAAAAAAATGGGTTTTAAAAAATTTAACCCCAAAAAAAAAAAAGCCAAAAACAAAAAAAACCCCAAAAAAGGGGCCCCCTTTTTTTCAGTGTAAAAGGGGGAAAACAAATAAAATTTTGCAAAAGGGGCCAAAAAAAGTTTTTTTCCCCTTTTTTTTTTCTATAATTTTCCCTAAATTTTTAATTTTTCCCAAAAAAAAAAACCGGGGTTTTTTTTGGGCCCAAAAATTTTTTTAAAAAAATTTTTTAATTTTTTTTAAAACCCCCAAAAGGTTTTTTTCTTTTTGTTTGAAGAATTTTAATGGGAAAAAATTTGGGAAATAGGCCAAAAAATCCCTGGAATGGGTCCAAAGATTTTTTCAAAAATTTTTTAAGGATTTTCAAAAAAAATTAAAAATTTTTTGAGGGTACCGCGAATATTCGCGAACGATCCTAAATTTCCGGAAATTTAACATCTCTACTTCTAGATACCATTACATACGTCTCTGCCTATCCATCATACCAAACTGTAAATATGTGAGTACGGCGATTGCTCTTATTAACTTAATTTGTCATCCTAGCACGGCATTATAACTTTATGTCCGATCCTTTCTCCGTATCATTTCCCCAATACCTCTTTTCATCCCTCTTCAACACACCTGTTTAAACAGAAACGAAATGAACACCAGAGTAGTGGGGACGTAATCAGTTAACGAGCACTTGTTTCCGGCAAAACGGTATGTGAGTTTATGTAAATTTCGTTTAATTTCGAAATAATATTCGCAAATAGAGATACTTAATGGCGCAGAGCGCCATAATGCGCTTTTTATATCATCAAGAATTGCAATTACAATTTTAAGAATTATTGCAGCGTTACCGTATAATGGTAGTAATCTATGCGAGCTGGATTGTATGATTGTTTTAGTGGAACTGTTCTTTTTTAAATTGGAAAATTAACAATGTATACAGGGTGTATACCATTGCATTTGCATTGCATTGCGTACCAGCAATCGTCTTAAAAAAATGTGCTCCCGAGCTTGCATCCATTCTAACTCGCCTGTTTCGAATATCTTACAACACAGGCTGCCCCCAAAAAAGGATCCAAAACTAACTATAGACCTATATCTCCTCTTTCTGTTGTTTGCAAAGTAATGGAAAAATTCATTAATTCCCAAATCTTAAAGTATCTGGAAAAAAAAAATCTTACATGATAGACAGTATGGATTCCGCCACAGTAGATCCACAGCTGATCTTCTTTTCTTTGTCTCACACAACTGGCACAAGTCCCTTGAGTTTCTTGGTGAATCCCAGATTGCTGCCCTTGATATATCCAAAGCTTTCGATCAGGTCTGGCATGATGGGCTTCTTAACAAACTTCCTTCTTACGGTTTCCACCCAAGCTTTGCTCTTGGCTTTCCAGTTTCCTTTCTAATCGACGTATATCAGTTAGTGTAGATGGTCATTCTTCCAGCTTCTACCAAATTAATGCTGGGGTGCCCCGGAGTTCAGTGCTGGTACCTACGCTGTTTTTTCTACACATTAACGATCTTCTCTCTTCCACAATCAATCCCATTCATAGTTTTGCTAACGATAGTACCCCCCCCTCTCGTATTCAATTTCTTAAGCCACCATGTAATTCCGATTTGAAAAACAAGCGCAGGTCAATGCAAATATCTCTTTTACAAGACCTCAAACTTATCTTGGGTTGGGGCGACAAAAATCAGTTTAATGCCTAGAAAACACAGTCATGTTCGCTGTCGCAAAAAAGTCTCCCAAATTCATCCCTTAAAGGGGGAAGTTCTGCAGAAAAAAGAGTCGTTTAATCTTGTCGGCTTACTTTTGAGAATAACCTCAACTGTCATAAACACATTACATCCATAGCCTCGGCAGCTTAAAAAAGTTTGGGTTCCCTCCAGCCCAGAAAATATTTCTCTTTTCAATCTGTACACTCTGTATGTATCCCAAATCAACCCTCTTTAGAATATTGTTTCTGTCGGGGAATGGCGTCCCCCCCCCTTCATTCTGGTATTCAAAAAAGGTTGTCTTATTAATGACCCAACGCTACAAAAAGGTTTCCCTCCTTGCCCACCGTCAGCTGTGGGGATCTGTCGTTTCTATAGGTATTTTCACGGCTTCTCTCAAGGGTTGGCGGTATAGTTCCTTCCCTGGCGCTCCCAAAAGCAACACGTAGTCAATTTTTATGCATCTTTTTACAGTTAAGTTAGAGAGGCCCCGCTTCCCCTTTCTTCATTCTTCATACCTGAGTGTCAAGACTATGAAACCTGCCCCCAAAGTTTTTTCTCCTCCCAATCTCCAAAATTTAAGCCCCGGGGAACAAACCCCCCTCTCACCACACTTAAGCCCCCAGGGTACTTTAAACTTGGCTCGCCTTGTGCTGTCCCAAAAAACAAAGATGACAATTCTGTTTGTCCCGGGTGCCCAAATAAGAAAGGACGTCGGCTGTATTTTAAATACTATTTTTGCAAGCGTTGGGGAAAATATTTTTAGTAAAAATGGTAAAGAAAATGCTAAATCATTTTAAATTTTCTTCCGCAAATGGCAAAACCGCAACGGAAAATTTAAAAAAAACCCTTTTTTTTCTCCAAAATTAGCTGGTAATATTTACAATTTTGATAAACTCAGCAAAAACTTTAACCAATTCTGTTTATTTTAAATTTAAAGGACTGGCAATTTTGGTGGAAGCTGACCAAAACGTTTTTACCATTAGCTGGGATTTCATTTTCCATTATGGTAAGCGACAAAAATCTTGTGTGTGTTGTCTTAAAGCAATATATTTCCTGATCAGTCCCACTACATCGGTGGAGTTTTTATTTGCCCTTTTTATCACAAACGACCGACCCTTTTGGTTTTGTTTTTTGAACGTTTACCAGCAAAAGTCGTTATGTTCCTCAACGTCATCGCAATTTAATTCACATAGCTCCTTACCCCGACATGCCCCTGAGACACTCATAATAAGCGCCACCTGTAACAAAACAAGTAAATTTAGTCTATAGACTACAGTGCAGCTGGGACCACAAGGAGAGAAAATATTAAAAAACATTAGGTACTAATTTACCTTGTGTGCCAGAAGTTGTTTATCAGATGCTACTAAGAATTCTTTTACTTGATCCAAATCTAGAACCTTTGATTTTTTCGGGTTTATCCAATAAATATTTTGCCTCTTTAAAAATGCAATTAGTTTACAGTGCTGGCCAAAGTAAACGTAAGTTTCTTTGATTATTGTTGCTTTAAGCATTGAATACTAGCTCCACAACGAGGAAGCTTTCAACTTGGTCGATTTCTTCAGGAAGTATGCCAGAAGCACCTTTTGTTCTGTATTGTTTTAAGGATTGCCACTGGCGCACCAGTTTTTATATTCAGAAAACTGCTTTTTGTAAATTTCCTTTGATTTCGTTGGCAACAACTGATTTATTCCCTCTTTTATCTCTATATCCATTACCCCCAATGCTCCATTTTTGACAATTTAGTTTAAAGCGTCAGATTTTGTTTAAATGTCATAGGAACACAAAATTGTTTCTGGTGGTGTATAAATGTCAACAATATAATAACCTTACACCTGACAGCCTCGTTAAAACAATATATTAGAGTATCGTTAAACAGTTTTTATACATTATTTTTTTTTATTATCTAAAGTGCATAAAATAGATATAAACCTTGAGACTAAGCGTCTTTTAATTCCCCTTTCGAAACAACCTTTCGCCGCGGGATTAAAAGTAACTTTGTCCCTAGGTTTATAATGATATTCTCCTTTTTATTTCCACGAAAACCAGCATAATCACACCCATTTCCTACAAACAACAACGAACGAGTGGCACCAGTGGCATACAAATTGGCAACACCTGATTATTTGCATCTGTATGTAAAACAAACGCACATCGAGAAAATTTAATTTCCCCTTTAGTGTCACTGATTTATTAGCGTGTCAGACTGCGTGGTCGATCGTCGATTGCTTCTTGTTTAGTTCAATTTAATTTGAATCAATAGACACTTTGAGCTGCAAAATTTACGTAAACTCATACGTAATACTTGACAGCTATCGTTTAAAATAAAATACAGAAATTTTCTGGGTCCTGGCCAAGACGGGACGTTTCTTCAACTTTTTAAAATAAAATCAAAATTTGCCTTTAAAAATTATAAAATTTTACTATATAAATTTTGGGGGAAAAATAAAATTTCAAAATTAAAAAAAATAAATTTAAAAATTCTGTATTTTTTAAAAACACAAAAACAAAATTTTATTTTTAAAAGAAATTCCCTTTGGATTAAATTTTTTTATTGAAATTAAATTTTTCCCCAAACGCAAAAAAAATTAAAAATTTTAAGTTTTCCGTCTTTTAAAATTTTTCCTTTAACCCCAAAACCCAAAAAAAAAATTTAATCTTAAATTTTAGGGAAAAAAAATAAAAATTTTTGAAAAGTGGGAAATGGGGGAAATACCCCCTTTTTAATCTTTT
>JAHBCN010024978.1:0-11486 GCA_019359885.1 Listronotus oregonensis | reverse complement strand
AAATTTTAAACCCAATTTGTACGCAGCATTTTGTATAAATTTTCAATAATAAACTTTTTCTCGATTGCCTAAAATTACGCTACTAAAAATAACAATTTTGAGTTTCGTACTTTTTTAAAAATTTTAAAAGAAAAAAATATCAGCTTCAAGTGGGACGTTGTTTGAAGCGCTATTGTGTCTACTTTAATCAAAAAAAAAATTAACTTGATAGCATGAATATTTTTAAAAAGATAGGGGCAGTGGAGAAGTTAAAATACGTTTTTTATTGAAAACCGTTTTTTTTGGGGTTTTTTTCGAAAAAAAAAAACTCTCGACCACAAAAAAATGTCGAAAAAAGGGTAATTAGTGTACACGATTACCTTATTAAAGAATCCCACTAAGTCTGGTTTGGTTCCCCCGGGTTTTTTTTTTTCTCGGTAACTAAGCGACTTTTCTTCCAAATTTTACTCCACTATTATGTTGAAAAATATCAGTTTTTTTTTTTCAAACATAAAAATTAATCAGGACTTATCAATAGCTATTTACATAACAAGTGTAAAAAACCGACTTTTTTGGCACAAGACTGCCTAGTTCATCGAACGAGGAAAAAGATTTCCCTGGTTGGTTGTGGTTAATAATACAATATACTGGTTTTTGACTTTTCCCTTGAAAAAAAATATTTTCCGCACTATTTGGGAATGGTAGAATTTTGCGCATTAAAAATACTGTAGAAATTTACATTTGCTGCACGCTTATAAAAAAAATTTTTTTCTGCAGGATGAACGAAATGTTATGACATTTTAGAGCAATGAAAAATTAGCTACAAACCTTAAAAAATTTTTGCTTTTTGCGTCACCCCCCAAAAAAAGGCTCAAACAAGTAAATAGAGACAGAACCAAAACCATGCGGGGGGAATTCGGGTTAGTCTTTTTGAAACATTCAACAAATCTGGATAGACAATAGTTGATGATTACAAACTCAGGCAACGGCCACCCAAAAGGGGTTTTAAAATGGTTTTCGCTGAAGTTGCCTCAGACCTGCAACCCAAACTCAAGTCAGTAAGGACAGTGGTAAGTCAACTTATGTGATATTTTGGGCAAATATGCAAAAAAAAAGAAAAAAATCCTGCCCAGACCTTGTATCAAGGGGGAGGAAGAAACACTTGACCCCGTGTGGTATAGACTGCCCTCAAAGTGTATCGCTATGGCTTTTGACGGACCATACCCCAATAAACATTTAACGATTTTATTACCCATTGTTTTGGGGAAACCCCCTTTGTTCATAAAAGGGGAGGGGGGGGCCAGGTATTTCTTGAGTATTAACCATTGGGCATATAAATATTTTGGCTAATTTTTTGGGGGCAGTGTTGAATAACCGGTTTTTTTTGGGCGTTTGAAAAAGTTGTTTTTCAAGAATATACCTATATCCGTCGAAATTATTTGTCATTAGATGCAAAACAGGTTGTGAAAAATGTGTATGAAACTTTAATCAGTAAGGGTTTAAATTTAAAAAAAAAAAAAAAGCTTTAAAAAAAACCCGTCTACTTAAAAAAATCCCAAAATCATCGATAAGGGATATTTTTATTAGTGAAAAAAAAAAAAAAACGTAGTGATTTTCAATCTCACCGTATAGACAATATTGATCAGGACCTAATAAGAAGGAAAATATATTGTCTTTATGAAAGCGGAGTTATTCCTACCTTGAATAAACTAAAAAAGAAGCTAGACGATGACGAAACCAATATAAATATTAGCCGTGCCACCCGCCATAGAGTTGTTTGTAAAATGGGATTTAAATACCGCAAAATAGACCAAAGAAAGTGGTAATGGAATCGCACAGATTACGCACTTGGAGATTTAATTACCTTCAAGAAATTAAAAGATATAGGGTAGAGAACAGATCCATAATTTACCTTGATGAAACATTTTTCGATACACAGGACACAGTATCCAAAGGGTTGATTCCAGTCAAAACCGTCAGACGAAAGCACCTTCAAATAAGGAAAACGCATTACCATAATACACGCTGGTTCTTAAGACGGATGTGTCTCAAACTGCTTGCTGTTGTCTGCAAAGAATATTAAGGATTCTAGCTTAGATTATCATGAGGATACTAGTGCAGAACTTTTCGAAAACTGGTTTCAAAATTATCTTTTAAAAAATATTCCAAACAGTGTTATTGTCATGGATAACGCAAGCTACCACAGCCGTCTGCTACACAAGCACCAGCTTCATTAAGTTAAGAAACTGAAATCCAGGAATATTTGTTAGAAAATGATATTTATTTTGAATTCAGTAACAAAAAAACGCATCTTTTGGAAGTCCTAAATTCATAAGCAATTAAAAAAAATATGTATGTGATAATTTGGCTGAACAGGCTGGGCATACTGTCTTACGGCTTCCTCCGTATTCTGTATGTTTAACCCCATAGAGCATTTGTGGAATCAGGTAAAATCAAAGATCAGAGCAGAAAATGTTACACCTACTTTAAGTCCCAGTGTTATAAATTTGATAAAAAATGTAATTACTAACATACCAGTTGAAGCTGGAAAAATTCACTACAGCATATTATAAAAGTTGAGGACTATTACATTTCTATCAAAACAACATAAATCCTATTGTAATTAAACTCTGATAGTAAAACAGAATTAGATTTAGATATTTAGATTAAAAATGTAATTATGTATAGATAATGCAGTTATAAATTTATTAAAACTTTGCATATATTTTATTTCTTAATGTAATTTTAAGATTATACTTACCTAAATAAACAATAAATTATAAATCTTTATATTATTAAAGTCCGTCTCTAATGTTCTCTCCATTAATACATACCGATCCGCAGTTTTATTGCTGTCGGCAGGTATAATCCATAAATGAAGGCAAGAGCTAACACGGTATACTTTGAGACAGACTATACCAATGTCGCGCTATGCAGGCTTGGGTTTCTGTTTCTAAGGCTGGGGGAGGGAAAGCTAAAGTCGACAAGGTACATGGAGATCCTGTTTATGAAATCTTCCTAAACACGGGGCTTTAAAATAATAAATGTATAGCTTTTGAATCTGGTATATATTATTTCTGGAAACCCAAAATTAACTACTTTTTAATCACCAAAACTGGTACTTGAAAAAAAACCACCTAAGAGGTTTATTTGGCAGGTAATAAAACAGGGGGTAAACAATCCCCTTCCCAAGTGCCAAACTTATATGTTAATACTGCAAACTTTGACCCGAGAATTAAAAAAAATCTTTAAAAAGCAAAGGGACATAAATTCGCTAGACGAAAGATAAATATTTCCCTAATTTGGAAAAAAATACAAAAGTTCAAAAGAAAACGTCCCCATTTCTAAGAAGTTTGAAAAGTGAAAAAAGTTTCACAGACGTGTTTTTTAGATTAAATTTTGTTTACTTTTGGTTTCTAACTTTCCGGTTTACGAAATTGCCTTTGCAAAAAGGGATAAATTTAAAACTGAATAAAAGTATGGATTTGGTTTATAGAAAGTTGAATACGTTTGATTATTCGATTTTTATTTTTTTTACAATTTTTTTTTTAAAAAGGGTTCTTTAAATGGGTGACATATCAGATAAGATGAGAAAAAAAAAATTTTTAAAAAAAAAATTTTATAAATCTAAGATTTTGATCAGGTCTGGCTAGGGTTGCCAGAGGGTTTTTTAAATTCAGAATACAGCACTATAAAATTTTTCCCCCTTTCCCCTTTTTTAATGACCCCCCTTAAGGGGTCAGTCGTTTTTTATAGAGACTTTAACGGCTTTTGCTCCAAGAAGGTAGCCAATATTATTCCCCCCTTTAAAGGCAAACGAGTAACAGAATTCCATTATTATGCATCCCTTTACAATCCAAGGGAAAAAGCCCCCGCACTTTCCACTTTTCCCCTTTTTTTCATCCCTAGAGTGTCTAGGTTGTTAAACCTCCTTCCTGAAAAGATCTTTTTTTCCCCTTTTAAATCTCCAAATCCTTAAGTCTGGTGTCAAAAAGCTAAGGCAAGTTATTGAACGATACTTCAGGTAAGTCCCCCACAGTAGTCAGGTTTCTAGATTTAAAAAGGGGGACTTGATCTGATAAAGGGAATGCTATGTTTTTATTATCTTTAGGACAGCCAATAAAGGCTTCTATGAGGCTTAGCTACAGTAACGGCCATTAAATCTTGGGCAATTTTTTTTCCTTTCGTAAAATAGGCTTATGCCACCTTCTACTGAAAAAAACTAGACTGGCCCGGGTTTTGCACGATGTCTTTATTTTTTTTAGGCATTGTTTAAAAAAGTTCAAATGTTTTAAAAACTCCCCCTTTCCCCAAAATTTTTCCGAAATTGAAAGTTTAGGGGGCGAGTTTCCGTTTTTTTTCAAAATTTGGGCCCCTTTACTTCAAAACTTGTTTAAGGAGATATCAAGAAAAATACAGAAAAAAAATTTAGCATCATGGGGAAAAAAATACATCAGGGTTGTAAGAAATAAAAGGGTTTAAAAAGAAAAAAAACCCGTGTGATTTGGTTAAGATCACCCAAGATACGAGGAGAGAAAAAATTTAAAAAATTTTATTTCTTTCGCCCAAAAAATTTTAAATTTTAAAAAGGGGAGCATCCCTCGAACCCCTGCGATGGTTGAAATTTAAAAAAGAAAACCCCCAAAGGATTCATTACAAAGGAAGTTTAAAGGTGTATGGAAGCCCAATGCAAAAGGGCCCTTCGAAAAAAAAAAGTCCAGCCCAGTATGAAAATAACTGTGGTTTGGGCCCCCCCCCCATTCTGCGCAATAAAAAATTTTTTTCAAAATAATTTAATGTTTTCCCCTTTTACACTGATAAATCGTGTGTATTAGACAAAAATTATTTTTTGCCGTAGTAGCGTTTTTGGTTTTTTGTCAATTTTTTTGGGGCAAAAGGGGGCGCGGGCCCGTATAAAAATTTTTCCCGCTGTACCTAAAGTGTCGTCTCATCTTTTGTCATTTTCGTTTAAATTATGACCAAAATTTGTGCATACTTCTTTTAAAATAAAAAGAATATTTCAAAGTGAATTTAATTGAAAAAAAAAATTTAAATCTTTAAAAAAAGTGTTATCTGAAAATTTTGACTTTCTTTATTAATAATCTCGATTTCATATTTTTCTGAAAAAAATTTCTATTAATATTTTTGGGGGGGAAAAAATTTTTTTGGGGCCCAAAGGGTTTAAACCAAAAATTTTTTTTTTTTAAAAATTTTTTTTAAAAAAAAAAAAAAAATTGGGGAAAAAAAAATTAATATTTTTTTTTTAAATTTTCGTTTTTTCCTTTTTTTTTTAAGAAAAAAAAAATTTGTTAAAAAAATTCCCAAAATTTTTTTTAAAATTTAAAAAATTTATTTCCCTTTTTTAAAGGTTTAAAAAAAAGGTTTAACCCCCCTTTTTTTTATGGTTTGTAAATTTAAAAAAATTTAAAGGGTTTTTTTTAAATTGAAAAGTTTTTTTTTTTTTTGATTTTCGGGTTAAAATTTTTCCTTCCGGGTTAAAAATTTCCCCAAAAAATTTGGGGAAGTTTTTTAAAAATGGAATTTAAAATACTTTTTACCCAAAAAAATTTTTCGGACAAAGTTTTGGAAAAAATTTTTTTCCAACAAATTTTAACAACTTTTTAAAAGGGGTTAAATTTTGCAAATTTAAAATACCCTTTTGGGAAAAAATTTTTTTAAAAATATGGCAATCATAAATAAACTTATTTAAAATAAAGTTATTAAGATACATTTTACGAAAAAAAATTAACGATACATGTTGCGAAATCAGGTATTTAGCAAGGAAGTTTAAAGGGGAAAGGGGAAAAACCCAAAACTGTAGAACAAAATTGTCCAGGCGTGCAGGCAGCGGCAATAGGGGGGGGAGCCCCCCGGAGTTTGCGCAATGAATATAGGTCAGAGCCGGATTCCATAATTCTTTTTTATTTTTTTTAAAATTGAATTATCAAATGTCAAATTCAAGCATTCACTGTTTTTTTATTTTTTTAAAAAAAATTTTGGTTTTTAAACAATATACCATAGAATATTTAAAATTATTGTGTAATATTGGATTTTATATTATCTGATATAATATGGGAAGAATAGATAACGCCACTTTAGAGTCTTCTATTTAAATGGTCGATATTTTTGGAAGTTTTGTATTTTTACCAAAATCTTTTAAAAAAAACACAATTTTTTAAAATAAATTTCAAACATTGTATAATAGTTTCATGTACTTATCACCAATTTTGTGATAAAAGAAGGACAAGATAGTGTAAATGAGTTTAATCTAATCCTAAGATTCTGGTTGTACATTAAAAAGTGAAAATTTTTATAACTGCTTTTTAGGCATATACTTTTCACTTATAACAAACATTCATAAGACAGAATAACAGTGGTTAAAAATGTTTAGTATCCTTTGGTACCTAGGTATCCATTGTAACAGTATCCGTTAAATATTATGTGTCTACAGTATGTCGAGCTTAAAAAGTTGATAACGTAAGTTTAAGAAACCAAAAATCTAATTTCTTTTTAAGCAAATACAGAAAAAGCAAAAAGGAATAACTTTAACATAAAATTGTACCTTCTTTCATTCAATTAGAGGGACCTGTATATATTAAAATTTGCCTGTTCTGCCCAGTAATTAATAATTTTGATGCTTTAAAAAAATGTACTAAATTATTAAATGAAATAAAAGTACCTAAATGTAAACCTTATTTCTTTTTAATAATCCACAGAAATACACAAACATTGAGGCAATCATCTAAAAGACAGTTAAGATTGCCTTACTTTTCTCACTGCTATTTTCTAATTTTCATTTTCTATTATTCATATAAGCACCTAATTTAAGTATAAGAAATACTTACCTAAAGTAAAAAATGCCGGATATGTTACCCTTGGATTTGCAAGACAAAACCATACAACCTCTATTCATTTTGTTACGATATTATAAGTAACAAACAATAAACACAAAATTATGGTCACAATTTAATAAACACTAATCGCTAAAATAAGGTTTTTATCAATCCAAAAAACTTCTGCAACCACAAAATATAATCACACACTTCTACTCCGGTTCTGATAAAAGTATTATGTGTTGCCTAACTACACACTGATTTATCATTGGGCAAGTAGGCAACACATTAAATTATTTCGTGGAATTTTGTGGAAACTCTGACAGTTATTTTCATACTGGGCTGGACATTTTTTGATCGAATGGGCCATAGCATTGGGCTTCCAAACTTCCTTGGTATTTACACTCGATGTGTTGCCAAACTCGACCTGCGGCCTCGTGTGGCAATCATCACATGCCTAAAACTCTACTATTTCGCAACATGTATCGAAAATAGGCAATTTTATTACGGAAGAAACGAGATAAGACGCAAGAAGGTGGTCTTAGGAGCGAGAGTCGGCGAGAAGAGAGAGCCATTTTCTCTCGAGTCCACAAGACGAGATGAGAGGTCCGGTCCGGTCCGGAGAGGTCACTTCCCGTCTCGAAGTGACAGTAATTTAATCGTAATTATGGTGCACTCAATTTTAGACTAAAATGTGGCTTTGTCAATCAATTTAACTTTAACTAAACAGCTGGAGATTTAGATTAAAGGATATTTTTAGCAATGGTTTATTTATAAATATTATTAACGTATACAAAATCATGCATTAATAACCCTTCATAATTTATGATTTTATATAAAGCAACGATTACACAGGCCCCCAAAAAATGTGGTGTGTGCTGGATGCCGGACGAAGATTTTCTAGCGTATTTTTTTTCGCTGAACACAAATCGGGATCAAACAGCAAGAAATCAAGAAAACCCTAAAGAACTGGCACGGTACTTTTACCGGCAAAAACCTGATAGCCACAGAATGTTTGGACTACTACTGTATAAACTATAAAAGATACACAAAGCTTCATATAACAAAATAGAGAGCTCTTCAAAATTAAAAGTTATATAAACATTTTTTATAAGATAAATAATAAAGGAAATATGAACGGAAATGGAATTTTGACCAAAAATTTAAGCACAAAAAAGGAATGAAAATATTATTTTATTATTGTGATTTTTGTTTTTTTTTTTAATAATAAATCATTTATTTTATTCATTTGAATTTCAAATCACTCAAAATTTGCAAAAAAAATCTAAAAAAAAAAATTATTTTAAAGTTTTTTCAGAGGTTTAGCCTAAAAAAATCTTGAAAATTTTGTTTTTTGATTATAACCCGAAAAATATTGCATTTAGACAAAAAGGTTATACAGGGTTCTGCAGCTCACCTCCCGTCTTATGTAGCTCATTTATTAATTTATGAAAAATTTTCATATTTTGCAGGTGTTACCTTTAATCTACGATGCATTTCAGAAAAATTATTTGGATTATACAGGGTGTCACAAAAAAGTGTGACGTCACGATGGTCCCTTTTTTAAATGGAATGCTCTGTATTTTTTTCTATATTTACGTATTATTGTGATCATCTATCTTCCTTTAAAATTTTGTTTACATATATCGGTTCAGTGATTTCAGAGAAAAAAAATATATTAAAAACAACTGTTTTGCACCACTGAATTTAAAAATAAATAAAAATACCAATATTGCTTGATTAACAGAATTAAACGAGGAACTTATTAAGTAATAAGTCGCTTAGGTCATATTTGGTTAATTTGAACTGTACAGGGTGTTCAAAATTTAGTGCCAAACTCTTCAAATTTTAAAGCACTTTATTTTTCTTATTTTAAATATGAACCCCTGTATATTTTAGGTCGTTAAATGCAGACTTAAAAAACAAACATTTTTTTAAATATAACCCCATCGAAATTCCTAATACATTAAAAGTTATTCGTTGAAAACTCATTTTGGTATCTATTTCGATAGTAATACCATTGAATAAAAATAATTGGTGGCTATGAAAAACAATTTATTAACATTAGGGTTTTCTAATAACATTAATAATTACCTGGAAATTCGATAAAGTAACATAAATGTTAGCCAAAAGGTATTACAAATTAAAAATTGGTTTTTTTAACATCTAAAGTTATTTCTTAAATTAATAGTTTTCTCGAATTTTTATAATACGTCAAAATGAGATTCTGTAAATTAAATAAACTCCAATGTCAAAAAATTGTTGTTCATAGCCACCTATCATTTTTATTCGATGGTATTACTATTGAAATAGATGTCAAAATGAGTTTTCAACGATTGATCAAGGAAGTTTAAAGGTGTATGGAAGCCCAATGATATGGCCCAATCGATCAAAAAATGTCCAGCCCAGTATGAAAGTAACTGTCAGAGTTGGCCCCGCCGATACTGCGCAAAAACAAAATTCCACGAAATAATTTAATGTGTTCCTTACTTACACACTGATAAATCAGTGTCTAGTTAGGCAACACATTATACTTTTATAAGAGCCGTAGTACCGTTTTGGGTCTTAGGTTGTCTAAGGTTTTTAGTGCAAGGGCGCGCGCGTCGCGTATGAAACTATATCCCCGCTGTACGTCAACCGTCGTCGTCTAATCATTCGTCATTTTCGTTGTGGTTTGTGCCCTTTGCGCCGTATTAGTTTCGATAGTTTTGCTCTGTGTGATTATATTTTGTGGTTGCAGAAGTTTTTTGGATTGATAAAAACCTTCTTATTTTAGTGATTAGTGTTTATTAAGTTGTGACTATAATTTTGTGTTTATTGTTTGTTACTTATAATATCGTAACAAAATGATTAGAGGTTGTATGGTTTTGTCTTGCAAATCCAAGAGTAACATACCCGGCATTTTTTACTTTAGGTAAGTATTTCTTATATTTAAATTAGGTGCTTTTTATGAGACGTAACGTTAGGTAACCGAATAAATAATAATATATCAATTATGAATAATAGAAAAATGAAAATTTCATAGGAAATAGCAGTATTTATGTATTTCTGTGGATTATTAAAAAGAAATAAGATTTACATTTAGGTACTTTTATTTCATTTAATAATTTAGTACATTATTTTAAAGGATCAAAATTATTTTACTGGACAGACCCGGCAATTTTAATATATACAGGTCCCCCTAAATTTAATAAAGGAATAAAATTTTATGTTAAAGTTCCTTTTTGCTTTTTCTGTATTTGTTTAAAAAAAAATAGATTTTTGGTTTCTTAAACTTACATTATCAACTTTTTTAAACTCGACATACTGTGACAAATAATGTTTAACGGATATTTACAATGGATACCTGGGTACCAAAGGTTACTAAACATTTTTAACCACTGTTATTCTGTCTATGAATATTTGTTAAGTGAAAAGTATATCCTAAAAAGCAGTTATGAAAATTTTCACTTTTTAATGTACAACCAGAATCTTAGGATTAGATTAAACCCCTTTACACTATCTTGCCCTTCTTTTATCACAAAATTGGTGATAAGTACACGAAACTATCATACAATGCTTGATATTTATTTTAAAAAATCGTGTTTTTTTTATTTACAAAAGGTAAAAATCAAAAAACAAAAAAATCGACCATTTAAAAAAAGGGTTCTTTTCCCTATTATATCAGATGATATAAAATCCCAAAATTACCAATACTTTTAAATATTCTATGGGGTATCAACAACAAGTATACAACTAAACAACCAACAATTTTGTGAAAAAATACGGTGGGGTGTTTTAAATTTTATGATGTTTTTTAGATAGTATCAAAGAATTATGTAAGTCCGGCTCGATACTATTCATTGCCAAACCCGCGGGGCCAATCCCCCATTCCCCCTCCCGCACGCTTGGACAATTTTTTTACAGTATTGGGCTTCCATACATCTTTAAACTTCCTTGCGAATAACTCTTAATGTGTCAGGAATTTCGATAGGGTTATAATTAGAGCAATGTTTGTTTTTAAAGTCTGCATCTAACGGCTTTAAAATATACAGGGGTTTATATTTAAAATTTAAAAAAAAAGTGCTTAAAAATTTGAAGCGTTTGGCACTAAATTTTGGACACCCTGTACAGTTCGAATTAACCAAACATGACCTAAGCGATTAATATTACATTACTTAATAAGTTCCTCGTTTAATTCAATTAATCAAGAACTATTGGTATTTTTATATATTTTTAAATTCAGTGGTGCAAAACAGTTTTTTTATATTTGTTTTTTCTCTGAAATCACTGAACCGATGATGACAAAATTTTGAAGGAAGAGGTACCTAAATATACAAAAAAAATATAAAGCAATTCATTTAAAAAAAATGCACCATCGTGACGTCACACTTTTTTGTGACACCTTGTATAATCCAAATTATTTTCCTGAAAAGCACCGTGGGTTAAAGGTAACGTCTGCAAACTGTCTCAAATCACAGACAATTTTGTTGACATTTTTAAAAGTAAAAATAACATTTTTGTTGTTCTATTTTTTATTAAAAATATTTGTTAAATGAAGGTGAAATTAAATTTATCTTATAAAATAATAAGTGTATTTCCATAAAATCTTCCATCTTGGCTGTAATCGTTTTGAAAGGGAAATTTTTGAAAAGTTTGTACAGTTTTGAGGTTAGGTCCGAGTGGGGCGTTATA
>JAHBCN010024977.1:0-11550 GCA_019359885.1 Listronotus oregonensis | reverse complement strand
CTGTTCGGTAGCGTAGTGGTCAGAGCTTCGACTGCCGCGTGCCGAGGATCTGGTTCGAATCCCAGCCCGTTGAGCAGACATATTTAGGTAGTAGTTATTTAAAATAACGTCCGTGGTGGCAATTACCGCGTTGTCTAAAAGGTGCTGTGAAATGCAATATTTGCATGTTTCCAGTGCTTGGGCAGCGTTGACGGAAGTGGGGCATAAAAGATGGGTTAAACATCGGAAAACCCGGCACTCACGTACTCTGGTATTTAGGATATATATACATGTATATGTCTAATATAGTATATATGTATATATAAATCCTTCGTGAGTTGTCGCTAAAAGATAAAAAAAAAAAAAAAAAAAAAAAAAAAAAATATTCGTGAAAACTTAAAGTTTCAATTTGAGCCATTTTATTATATTTATATTAAGTTTAAGTATCTTTATTTACGATTTACAATGAATTGGTAAATAATCTAGGAATGGCAAGCACCAAAGAACCTTCAAACTTGCTATACATACTTTTCATCTTTTATTTAAAAAAAAAATATGTTGCGCTCAATCCACCAAAATAAATAAACGCTACTTTATAAGCTTATTTAGTGGAATATTAAAGATAAAAAATATGTTGGTGCACAAAGCGCACCATTAAATTTTTAAAATAAATGATCAAAAAACGTAAAATGGCAAAACTCAATAAAATAGCAAGTTTGAAGGTTTATTTGGCACTTGCCATTGTACTTTTTTTACGAATTCATTATAGATGTAAATTAAGATACTTGGACTTATTATTAGTAAAATATCATGGCCCAATTACACCTTCAATTTTTCACGAACATGATGGCGAAAGGCCGAATTTTTTACCCAATTTCTCTTTTTTGGGCTCATAGCATTATTTAAAAAAATACCTACCAAACATAAAAAAAATAAATTAAGAATTTTAAATAAAATCTGTACACCACCCCATTTTTTGTATCGAATATTTCGTTTTTATTTTGATTAAATTTTATATTTGATAGCCTTGCATCAACTTTGTAATCAGAAATTGTATTCAATTTCTTTGGCAATTTACTAATGATTTCTTTTTTGTTTGTTAATTTAGTGTATACAGTGTGGTTTTTTAAAGTTTTTTTCCCTAACTCTAAAAGTGTATGACCGAAACTACTTTTAATGGAAATTATTGTGAACACACGACTTAGGGTAAAGAAGCCACTATCAGTTTTTTTTTAATGCAAAGATTGTTTTTAAAAATAGGGCTCAGCGGGCCCACAAGCGGTCAATACTTAAGTAAAAATAATATTTTGACAATGAATTAATAAATAACCGTCTGGGACAGCTTAAATAAAGAGCTGGAAGAAACATCAAAGTAATGGTCAATCATGGCGGAGGAGTGCGTTATGTTATGGGCCTTAAGGCTATCAGTTGGGGTAGGACAGTATCCATTTCATTGAGGGTAACATGAACCAGTATATGTATTTAAATATTTTAAGGTGCATTTTAACACTAGTTCAGAAAACTTTGGAATTAATGAAACCTTTTCTTTACCACGACAATGATCCCAAACACACTTACTTAGTTCGTGAATGGTTACACCTCTCAATCGCCTGATTTGAATGTCAGCCAAAAAATCTTTGACACATTTTTAAAAGAACAAAGTACACAAAAGTCAAATAAGTAATAAAAATTATTAACAAATAAAAATAACTAAAGAATGTAATAGGATATCCTAAGAATACAAAAATAAATTGGTGAAATCAATCCCAAAACATCTTTAAGCGGTTATTGATAATAAAGGAGGCCAACAAAGTACTAAAAGTTGTTTAGATGTTACTAAGTTGCCATAATGTTCATATTTTATCGTATTATTTAATCATGGATTAGTTTGCTGTGAGTCACTGTATATAAGAGTTATATATATATATATATATATATATATATATATATATATATATATATATATATATATATATATATATATATATATATATATATATATATATATATATATATATATATATATATATATACAACTCCCTTTAATGAGTCATAATTTGAAAACGGGGCGTTTCAGACCCATTTTATTAAGACCTTTCTTTATTCCCATCGAGAGAGACGCTTTTAAAACACCCTGTATAATACATAATATTTATGTTTAAATAACCATAAATGTAATTCATATAATTAAGTATCAATTTAAGAAAAGTTGCAGAAAAGCTTTTGACCGCGGCATAGTCAAAGCGGCATAGCATCTGAAGGACTGTAGGCGATTCCTTCTTTGGAATAGTCGTTTCGATACTTTGGCCCCAGTATATTTCGATCCAGTTCCGCATGGTCAATTTACATCGACATTCTGATTAATAACATCACCGAACGCGTCGAGATATATCATTTCTGATGATTTGTTTAAACCTATGGTTTAAGTAAGTAATAAATATTATTAACATTATTTTCATTAAGGAGAGGCGAATAATAAAGTGACCATTATTCCACGGAAAATTTCGCGCAGTCAGAAAGACAACAAACCGAAAAATAAAAAGGTAATTTAAAAGAAATAAAACATTAAAGAAAATTAACTAGTTAATGGAAGTTATGGAATAATATTTTTTATATACCGTGCGGTTTTTAAACCCCCCTTCCCTACCTTTTAAACGGGATAAGATATCGAGGATGGGTAAAATTTAGGTCACATAATTTAGTGCTAAGAGAGGGCACTATCAGCTTTTTTCAAATGAAAAGGGAGGCCACATAGCACTTAGCTTTAAAGGCCCTTTGATTTTCTAATCATTACCGCTTGGTTTTTGAAAATCGGCCCCGCCATTCCAGACGAAACAAACTAAAATTTTATTTATATTTTTCTGCAAAAAATTAGAAAATTAAAAAAAAATTGGTAAAAAAGTTAAAGTCATTACAACTATTTTAGCATCATTGTTGTATATATATATATATATATATATATATATATATATATATATATATATATATATATATATATATACTACATATATATATATATATATATATATATATATATATATATATATATATATATATATATATATATATATATATATATATATATATATATATATATATATATATATATATATATATATATATATATATATATATATATATATATATATATATATATATATATATATATATATATATATATATATATATATATATATATATATATATATATATATATATTAAAATAATCGTTTAATAAAAACACTGGAAATGTCATACTACTAAAAAGAAATTCATATGCCAAAATTCAGATGGCTATCTGAAACGGTTCCAGAAAATATAAAATAAAACCACATATCAAGGTGCCATCTTTGAATCACCATAGCAAGCTTATGACGTACTGCAGACCCATGTTCATATGAACTTTCTTCATAATTTTACATGGAGAATCACGCCTAGAAGTATTCGAACGGTATTTCCGGACACCCTGTATATATACATCATGTCCGGCATTGGGGTAGACAAGAGGGCAAACGCACCAAAAAAATCATTTTTCGAGAAAAAGTCATTCTTTATAAAATGTTATGCTTCCAAAAGAATACGATTGTCAATGAAAGAAATTAAAAATTGTGTACAGGATGTCCCAAAAGTTAAAAATTCATTTTTTTTACAAGAATAAAGTATCCTTATTTCAAAGGTTTTAACAAAATGCTACTAAAGAAAATTTTTGAAATAATCATATCTTTCAGGATATTGGTTTACATTAGGTTTAGATAGTAATTAGTTTTTCGGTTTAAATTTGCATTTCAATGAAAAGCTTCGTAGGTATACCTTTGATTTTGTATACCTTTAAATATCACCTTTCAATAGCTACTTCACAAATAAATTCTGACAGTGTCAACCAAACCAGTGCTCAGTATCAAATTTTGGATATTTTATTAATTTTTACAAATATTAACAACGGAGCAAAAAATACAAAGTACGATAAATGGAAACCATGCATGATTATAATTATTTAAGGCCTAATACATAAAATTAAATCAAAATCAAATAGCTTAAACTTAACAACAATTATTATGTTCGAATTATTCAAATACTGCTCCACTATAAAAAACGCTCTTTTCCAGTGGGGCTCTAAGATATCCATAACTGCGTGTGGTGAGGTGTGGGCTTCTTGGGGACCATAAAACTGGACCATTTTGCCTGATTCATTTTTGTCCAAATTTTAAATTAAGCCAGTCCTTTATTTCTCTAGCAAAATGATCAAGGGCATTTATCCTGTTGAAAGTCCCTCGATAATCTAATGGCAATTGTTCCAAATGATCAGAAAAAAGTATTTAACATATTTAAATAAGAAATTTTGTTACAAGTATTCTAAAAGAAATACGATGCCATAAGATATACCATAGAACGAAACTACGTACCAAACATTTACTTTAGTAGTAGTATTTTAAAAATACTGACGTCGGGTTGCTATTCTGAAGAAATAATTAAAAAAAAGTCATTTCATGATTGACATGAGATTGTAAAAGGGACACTTAAGAGTACAATATTAATTTGGAGCTATTAATTTTAAAGAAAAAATATGGTTGAAAGTTCTTAACAAACCGTGTGATACAATTACTAAAAGTCCCATTTATCTTCCAAATTGTTTCTGAGCATGTACTTATACAGAGGCTGTCAATAGGTAACATTATTTATACCCCCTTCGAACGGTTTTTAATGATATATTATACTTTGCAGCTTCTGCATGGTGTCAAACGCCTTATTTATGGCGATGAATATGGCAAGAAAGCGAAATAAGGGATAATTATGAAAAAATTCTCGTTTGATGTATTGGATTTCTCGGTGGTTTTAAATGCAGCCTTTTTACTAATTGCGGTATTAAAGAAGTACACCGATAACATAAGAAACTCAGTAAGTATAGTCTGTACTAAGCTTCAGAGTTGACCTATTGGCTGCAACTGCCAACCGGTCAATATGCAAGAATCGTATATGGAGCAGAACGCGTATTGTCATTGTCTTCTACGACACGACGAAACCTCGGAAAAGTTTATGTAAAATCACGGAAGACAATGTCCCAACGAATTGCTTATAAAAAGGTGGACATTCTTCTTGCGTTAAAAACCACTTGATAAATATGGAAGCGTCAGAATGCAGTAGATTTTGTCACGAGTAGGAAGGACAATATGCCCTGTTTCTTGGCATCATCGTGTCCATGTTTTTTGTGTCAGTTTGCAGTTTAGCAACATTTTCTTAACTTTGTTCGTGGTTAGTTCTAATAAGTAATAATTTCGCACAAAAAAATTAAAATTGGAGTCACTTTAAATAGTTTTTAGAAAAATAAAGATAATTTATAAAATTTGGGAGATGACGATAAAATTTAATTAAAATCACGGAAAAAAATACCTATAAAATTTCAATTTCTCCCTGGTGGGCATTCAAAAATGCAACTTTTTTTTTCGCAAATTTCAAAAGGATTTTTTTTTTACCAAAGTGTCCCCCTTTGGGCGAATAGCATCTGGTATTTATTTAGTGAGAGTCCCATACCTTACTTTTTTTAAATAACAAATTTTGAAAATCCTAGAGCCACCACTAGGCAGTACTTAGTTAGTTTTGCTTACTACTAACCAAAACTAGCAGAACTAGAAGTCAGAACTAGTTCTGGTTAGTTCTGGTCAGTAGTAAACAGAACTAAGCAAAAAGAAGAGGCGCTAAAAAATGTACCCTTTGATTTTTTAATTATGAATCTAAATTTAAGCCACATTAACGCTGCTGCCTTCTCAAAATTAACAAAGAAACGGCCCCATATTTAAGATAAAGGACCTGAAAGAAATATTTAGATTTGCCTTTTACTTTTAAAACGGATTTTTTGGTTATAATGAAGCTTGGTACAGCTAAAACATTAACTGAAATACCCCTTCTGATTTTAAATACAGTTGAAAGCAGACATCCTGTTTTATATATATATATATATATATATATATATATATATATATATATATATATATATATATATATATATATATAAAAATATATATATATATATATATATATATATATATATATATATATATATATATATATATATATATATATATATATATATATATATATATATATATATATATATATATATATATATATATATATATATATATATATACATAAATATACAGGTGATTTATGAGGATATGCCAATACCGATACGTAGTCAGGGCCAAAAATAAATATAAAATTTCTTTTAAAAAAGGGTCCGCAAGGATTTTGTGTTAAAATTTGTATTTATTTTTTTATTTTTTACTATTTGAAACAATCACAACATTTTGGTACGGCCCTGTATTATATTTTACAGTAAATAAAATAATTGTTTTGTCATTTTTACGTCAACAAGATATACTTGTTAAAGATTGATATGAGCAACCGTTTTCGAGATATTTGGATTTAAAAAAATTACGACGCATCTGATTTTATTATACAAAAAAAAAAAAAAAATAAAACAAAATGTTTAATTAAACAATATGTATTTTAATTGTCAATAAATTTATTGTTTTTAAATTATGTTCAGCAAAACATAAGCTAGGTTTTATAATTTTATTTAAAAAATAGATAAATTAAATACAACACTCTGTATTTCGGAAACAAAGACCTTACGGACCAATATTTGTATAGACTTTTATGTTTCATTTATGACACTTCCTTATGAATCACCCTGTATATATATATATATATATATATATATATATATATATATATATATATATATATATATATATATATAATAAAAAATATTAATAAAATTTTAAACCATTTAATTTTTAATTAATTTTTATTTTTAATATTAATAAATATTTTTATAATTTATTAATTAATATATTAACATATTTTAAATAAAAATAAAATTTATTTTTTTTATATAAATAAAAAATTATTATTATAAATATAAAATTATTAAAAATTTTATATAATTATTTATTTTCTATTATTAAATTTATTCTCTATAATATATTGCACAAAAAATTTAACTGCTATTTTTATAGCATTTTTTTCACTTAATTTGAAATGGTACCAAAAACACTAGGGGTCAATTTCTTATCAAGAAACCTCGGTCTTTTGATACATTATATTAAAAAGGATTCTATATTCATTTTAAGTAACAATAGAATTAATTTAATTTATATGACAAATTTGAAATTTAAATTGGGAAATAGAAAAAGATAACAATAAATACCAAAAATACAAAAACACAAAAAGTCAATAATGTGTCAAATTTTAGCGTTCATTATCACTTTTAATACATATTGTTAAATTTAACATCTCTTTTAAATAAAAGAGTAAATACTTTTTGGCATTTTAATAAAAAATAATAGTCTATAATTTTTTGTTAATCTGACTGTTGTGGCTATAAAAATATCATGAATGTATATATGATTGTTAATAATTTCCTTTTATCCAAAACTTTAAAACCACACTTTATTTTTATAAGAAAAAAGATCGTCAACACTCAAGATTTGCGAAAAGTCTCCATAAACAAGTAAAGAGTAAAGATCACGAATAAGTAAAATGCTAGCCACCATCTAAGGCGGCTTTGAAATTTATGAATGGATCGCAGTCTTGCTTCGGTACACATCGTGGTTTTCAAAGATGATTGTTACAAGAACAAATATAACCAAGAAGTCGATTTATTTTTCTGACATAAAATATTGAAATTCCATGGTGGTTTTTACACATTTTTTTTTAAATATAACTTGTCCTTGACAAAAAGCTGATGTCTAATTATTTTATTTTGTATTCAATGTTTCCCAAATTCAGCCTACATGTGTTGCTATCTCGTTAACTATACAAGATAGAGAAATGTTTAACTAAGAAAAGCTTGAGAGAATTAAATGCTGCTTTTGGGAATGCAGGTAATTTTTTTCTTGAAAATTTAATTCTAAAGGTTTTACCGAAAAAGTGAAAATCGTCGATTTTACTTTTTGCTTATGATTCATTTGTTTTAATTTTGACATGTTTTAAACTATGACATTATCAGGAAACTTTTTGGCGACAAACATTTTGCCACAATTTCTTTTCAGATCTTTTTTTGTTTTTCAGTTACTAACCAAATCTTTCATTTTTTTATGGCGGCCATCTTTAATTTTTCGATACTGAAATAACACTTTAAATTCTCTTTTTAACGACACCTCACTTGCCATCAAACAGTTTTAAAAAATAAATTTTAACAGTACATTTGGCAACGCCGGCCCGACGCCTCATCAATGCGCTTCGTGTAAATTTCCCTTAAAAAGGTTTGACTATGGAGGTTAGAGAGGTAAAGGAGCACCCCTTTTTATGGCTGTTTTGCTCAAAAAGTGGCCCCAGAATAGCATTTAATTGGAGGCGCTAAGCGAACTAATGAGAACCAATGACCTTGACCGCAATACATAAAGTGAAGTTTTAATCAACAAGGTTATTGCTTTAGAACGGGTTGCTGGTGATCCAGCGCTCTCTTAATTTATTGCAATTTGCGGGCCATTTTTGTAAAACAGAGATGGTAATCCTGGTCTTTAGAATCAGGGTTACCAACTTAGGTTTTCCCCAAATTTAGGGGGAAAAAAGTGGGATGGGATTTTTTTAGAGGTGCTTATTTTTAGGGTTTTTTAGGGATTTTTATAACTTTAAATATTTATTTTTTTCAAATGTTAAATTAAGAAAAATAAAGGTGTAATAATATAGGCCCTGGGATAGTCCAATCGAGCCAATCATATTCATTTTTGGGACACCCTGTATAACTAAAGCTTACTGTAAAAAATAATAAACAAAAAATTTCACAATTTCTACACAATATAATATGTATCTACAAGGTAGGGAAATAAAAACTTATTCAAAATCACACAACACCACACTTACAAACTTAAGAAAATACTTAAAAGTAAAGATAAAACCTCCGACCTCCGACACTGAATGTTTCAATATTCGATATTCCAAGAAAGAAAGCAAAAATAGCTCAAACACTTCCAATTATTACTTAATTTACCTCAAGGAAAAAAACAGTTATTGTCCGAAGTTGTTTTCCCGATTTTGACCAAAGGGGGTGTACGGGGGTTTTGATCGCTGATTACGAATCTGAAAAAATATTTTTCGGCAACTTTTCTTTTTTTTGAGATTTTCATATCAAAGTTGAAAATCAAACAAACCCTCATTCTTACTATATTTCCCCTTTCTTTTTGTACACAATTCTTGTTTTTTTATACTAAAGTGGTACAAATATTTTATAAACCTCCTTTAAACCCTGTATTTTTATTTATTTTACACCTTTTTTCCATTAAATTGCGAAGTTTTAAGTTCAAAAGCAGCGGCCATCTTGGCGTGTGAAAGTGGAGGTTTGCAATTAAACAGAAGAAAAGTGTGCAACAAACAGAATATTGTTAATTTTTAGGTAAAAATCAAGAATTCTGCGCAAAAAGAAGGAGGAATAGTGTAAATAAGGTTAGTTTGATTTTCAACTTTGATGATGAATATCTCGAAAACGAAACGTTGCCAAAAAAATATTTTTTCAGATTTGTAATCAGCGCCTCAAAAACCCCCATATACCAAATTTGGTCAAAATCGGAGAGGAGGCAACTTTCGAGACAATTACCAAAACAATTTTTTCACTGGGAATTCCTAGTAATTATGTGGATTTTAGGGGTTTTTGATTGGGGCTTTAGGGGGTTAAATTTATTAGAGTTGGCAACACTGTTTAGAATCCATGGGTATGACATAAATGTGTATTTTATAAACAAAAGCGTAAATAATATAAACTTTTCTTTTGCTAACTGTTAAATTATCTGCTCAGTGAACTTTTAATTTAAAGCCTTGATTTTTATGGTATTAATTTGCAAGATACATTTATTTACAACATACATTTTTTCCCATATGGTGGACTTTTAAAACATATTTATAATATTTTTATATCATCCTATATACACCAATCTGATATATAATTTTTTATAAAAGAGGTTTCCAATTATGTCTAAACAATAAAATACTGACGCGGGTGTGGGTGTTTCCCAATAATAAGCCATGTGATATCTTAACATTTAAATCAATAACCTAATCCATCATACATTGTGGATCATACATCACTCCTGTAAACCACCTCATTTAGTTTCTTTAATATGATTCGGTTTCTTCAAAACCCTAATTGGTTGTGAAAATATGAATGTACAGAAGCGTACTTGGATGAATTTGTTTAATGTGTAAATTATTTGGGATAAAAAAACAGAGAAAGAGTTTTAAAAAAAAAAAATATACAAATCTAGATAAATGGGTACCTGCTAAAACCTTGGAGCTCATTATTAAAGAACGCGAGAAAAATATTGGTTCCGTACGATTCTTAAATTATTTCTTTAAAATGTTAATTTCGTTTTTATTTTTTTGTGAAAACCCTTCTTAAAACACAAATTAGCATTTTTTTAACGGAACACACCGAATATTGTATCGCCACTGAAAAGATCTTTCAGAAAGCTTTTAAAATTACTAAATGTGGTATGTCTCTAACAGTTTTGAAAATATGGGCATCGACATATGTTTGATTATAAAATATCATTTTTTAAGTAGAACACCCGGTATATTATATCGCCAATAAAAATATCTTTTTAAAAGCTTTAAAAAAATACCAGCTTTAATATGTCCTATCTTCAATAATTTCGAAAATATGTTCAACCAAATATGAAAAACAAAAAAACACAGCTGTAAGCTGCTGTACATTACAGCTGTAAGCTATAAACAGTAAGCTTACAGTTCACAGCTTATTCAAGCTTTAATGAAAATTAAACATTACTTTTTAGATTGGGATGCTGATATTTTCAAAACTATTAAAGTTGTAAAATTGGTGAAATCCTAAAAATTAGGATGCAAATTTAGCAATTTCTCGGAAAGTATGGTTTTTGGCTCAATTCACTATGTAATAAACGTCTACGAATTTTATATTTAAAATGTCTCAATGCAAATTGTATATGTAGAAACAAGAAAATGTATAATTTTTTAAAATAAAACATTTGATTAAAAGTAGTTTTTTTACGTATTAAACACATTTTTTTAGTCCTAGGATTGGTCCTGTTAGTTATGTAAACACTTTTTTTTTATTTAATAAGAGCTGGTTAAAATGTTTTATTTCTAAAGAGACCAAAATAGTTGCATTTACTCTCTTTTAGAAAAATACATATATACAGGGTGCCACAGATTCGAGTGCATGCATGGGGATCTCGGAAACCGTAAGAGATAGGGTTGGAAATTATGGAGTTGCGCATTTACTAATAAAACCAAAATTTTGTAAATTCCGAGATTCCGGAAAAAAAAAGAAATTTGTGATCTTGTTTTTATTTTTCCTGAGTTATTTAAAGAGATAAAACAAAAGACACTTTTCATGGCCACTTTTTGCTTAAAAAATTGAGAGATTTTTACGACGTTTCGTTTTTTTTCCATCATCAACTTTTTTAAATACGGACCTGGGTTTTTTATTTAATTTTTTTGAACCCTTATTATCCCAATTACAAAATGTATAACATTAATATTTATTTAAAATATGGAACGCCTCTATAAGAAATGATGTGCGTTCTTTGTCTAACT
>JAHBCN010024976.1:0-11495 GCA_019359885.1 Listronotus oregonensis | reverse complement strand
TCCAAAATAGTTAAATTTTTTTTGGAAAACCATTTTTATACATTTTTTAATACTTACACTTTAACATTTGGGGGAGCATTACTTTCCCCATCCCCCTTCGGTGATACCCCAAACACAACTGTAATTCCCAGCTGTCGATTTTGGAAACCCCCTGGGACTGGGCTTTGGTTATTTAAATGATTACGCCGGGCGTTTACATTTATTTGTAGGTGTTTCCCTAAAGTAAAAAATAATCTAATTTTGAAACTTTTAAAGTTATGCATCTAAGCAAATCATTAAAAACCAAGGTACTTTATAAGTATAAGGGGACGGGGAAGCCAAGAATAACCAAGTCTGAACACATTTTTTTTTTTTAAGTTTGTGCACAAATTTTATTTTCAGCCCATTAATCCCTTTTTTTTAAAACATACATTTATTATTTAGAAAAACGTTTGAAGAACCCCAAAATGTCGTTTTTTCCCAACGTTTTTGATAAAAAAAAATATGTTCCCATCTGAATCTTTTTCATAAAAATTGTTCATTTTTCCCAAAAAGTGTAGAGAAAAAGAACTTTCAAACTTATTTTTCCCCCTTTTTTTATCCCCCATTAAATTATAGGGGGATCCCGCTTAAACCTGCGGGTTTCTGTTTGTTTGAAAAAACCTTATTTTTTAAAATTTTAAAAATAAGAGTAGAAATAGATTACGGCAGAGGGACAAAAAAAAATTTACCCGAAATAACCATTAAAAATATACCGGGTGATCCAGGAGCATGGCGCCCCCTTTTGGGAATTTTTGTTTTTTTTTAAGATAAAATTTGGGAGATATCACAAAAGGTAAAACCCGACGTTTTTTTGAAAAAGTCGGTAAATATCGATTACCTTAGGTTTCCCCGGGAAACGGCCCCCAAATTTTAATTTAATGGGAAAATTTTCAGTATATTATTACATTTTTGTTTCCAAGAACCTTTCTCGTTTAAAGATACCCCATTTATCAAATTTTTAATTAAAAATTTTTTTTTTTAATTGTCAATATTTGAAAACTGTTTTATGGGAAAGTTTCCAGGAATTAAAAAAAAGTAAAAAATACGAAAAGAACAATTTTTAAATTGGGAAAAAGGTTGCTTCCGGTAAAACTGGGGTGTTACCGTTACCGTCAAAACCTCACCTTGAACATTTATAAAATTATTCCCCAAAGGGATTTTAAAGTGAGAAAATAAGAGGGTGAGTCAGCTTTTTTGGATCACCCAAAAATTTAATTTAAGGTAGAAAGCAAAATTTTAACCCGACAACCCAAAAAGGGGCTTAATAAAAAATTTTTTGTGAAAAAAATGGTAGAAAAAAACGGGGGGGCCCCTTTAATTATATTTACGGGTTTTTTGGTTTTTAATTTTTAGGTTGGAAAAAAAAGATTTTTTTAAAAATGGTAGTTTTTTTTTTTATATTATCTTTAAAAATTTTTCATTAAAAAAAAATCAAGAAAAATTAAAAAAAAATAGGAAATTTACTTTTTAAAAAGAAACCCCTATATTAAAAGGGCCCAAAGAAATTTTTTTCGATTTTAAAATATATACAATTTATTAAATTGGGGTAAATATTTTTAAAAAATTTTTAATTTAAAATTTTAAATAAATTGCAAAAAATTTTAAATAATTATTATCAAGAAAGCCTGGAAAAAAATAAAATTTGTTATTTTTAAATTTAAATTTTGATAAGGTTTTTTTTTTTAAAACCAAAAGTGTTTTTTTTTATGATTAAACATTCCGTTTAAAAAAAAGGGGACCCCTCGATCAATGGGAGTTTTATGGAAAAAACCTGAAGCGTTCTTTCACATTTTCAATGCAAAACCCCCGGGTCGGTCCTAAAGTTTTTTTTAGAAAGATTTTTGGCCGGAAAATAGGATAAATTTTGAAAATTTTAAGGTTAAAAATTTTTTAAACGTTTTATTAAGTTCAAATGGTTTCAAAATAAGATTGATATTTTAAAATTTTTTTAAACCATTTTAAAAAGTAATAAGTGCTAGAAAAAAGAAAAAAAAGATAAAAATTATCAAAAAAAAAAACGGGGAACCCCAAAATTTTTTTGTTTTCTTTTCCCGTTACAGCCCTTTTTTTTTATTTAAAGCTTTTTCGTTCTTTAAAAAAGTTTACTATATATTTAATAGTGTAAAAATTTTTTTCCCGTTTTTAAAGGATATTAAGTATTTTCCCCAAGACTTTTCGTCACATTATTATAGTTAAGGGAAAAAGACCCCTAATTCGATTTTTGTTCTTCTTGAATACCCAATGACAAGAAAGAAAATAAAAATTTATTATTAATAGTTAAAAAAAATTTAAAATTTTTTTTTTTACAATATGGGTTAAAAAATTTTTAATTTTTTTATTGCCCATGGTTTTCCCTTGATACTAATATGAATTTTTTAAATTTTCCCTTTAAATTTAACCCTAAAATATTTTAAAAATAGTTCATCCAAATATCATCAGTATATATATATATATATATATATATATATATAATATATATATATATATATATATATATATATATATTTTATATTTTATATATATATATATATATATATATATATATAATAATAAAATAAAATTATATATATATATATATATATATATATATATATATATATATATATATATATATATGTATATATATATATATATATATATATATATATATATATATATATATATATATATATAAAATTATATATATATAATATATAATAATATATAAAATTTTTTTTAAAAATAAATACGGGGTGTTCTTTTTAAAAAAAACTTGAAGTTCCCCATATTTTTCCTTTTGTTTAATGAAAATTTTTTAATATAATTTTTTTTTTTAATGATAATTTAAATGATAATAAAAAAAACCAAAGTTTATAAAAATGAAACATTTTTTATAGTTTAAAAATTTTTTTTAATAAAAACAATTGATTTTTACAGTTTGTTTTATTTTTGTTTTTTAATTTTTAATATTAATTATAAAAAATAAAAAAAAAAAATTTTTTTAACCATAAAAAAAGCCATAGTTTTACAGAAAAATTTTTTAAAATTTTTCAAAACATTTTTAAACGAGACGGCAAGGCCAGCTCGAATCAAATTTGGGAAAATAAATAAAAAAGTTTTAATTTTTTGAAATCTTGATTATAAAAAGTTTTTTGGGTTTTGAAAAATTATCAAATTTTTAGACTGCCACAATTAAAATGTGACGTTTTTAAAATTTTTGGGTTAAATTTTTTTGTCAATTTTTTTAAAAATTTTTATTTATCAAGTTTACAAAAATTTTTAAGATTGTAAAAAAAATAAAAAACAATATTTTTAAAATGTATATGTTAGGGGTTTAAAGTAAAAAAGGGGAAAAACATTTAATATGTATATTTTTCCGGGGAAAGTAAAAAATTAAAAAAATTTAAAGGGAAAATTTCCCAAAACCAAAAATTTTGGGTTTTGGGGGGAATTTGGTTATTCTGTTCAGTTTTTTTTTTTTTCCCGTTTAAAGGTAAATATACATAATAAGCACTCTATTACATTAAAACCTAAATATTAAAACCCAAAATACCAATTTTTTGAGCTTTATTTATAAATGTTTTTAGATTTTAAAAAATCTGAACACTATATTATGGTTTTTTTTTTAAAGTATTTTATTTTTACATTGTCCAAAAGGGTTTAATAAATAAACTAGATTTTTTTTAGGCCCCAATTTTTGCAAAAATGTTAGATTTATAATCAAAAGGGGGGAAAAATTGATATTAAAATTAAAAGAAATGAAATCCAGGGAAAAGGGAATTTTAATAGTTTCACTTAAATATTTTCTTAAAAACTTTTTTTTTTTATTTTTTTTGTTTAACCAAAAATGCAAAATAATAAAAAAAAATAATTAGTGATTAACTGAAAAAACTAAAAAATAATAAAAAAATATCCAAAAAAACAAAAATTAAAAAAAACACGGTTTTTCCGGGGACTGAAAAAGTTAAAAAAAAAATTCCAAAAATTTTTCCGTTATAATGGAAAGAAAGAAGATATGGAAAATATTTGCAGTTATTTAATATTTAAAATCTTAATATTATTAAGAAAATTTTTTAAAATCTCCCCTTGTTATTCCTAAAGAGATAATGCTATATTTTTAAATTTATCTTAGTAGTGTTAATTACAATAAAAAAAAAAACAAAATACAACAACCAAAGATTTAAAAAAAATTTTTAAAATTTTATTAAAACGAGTCTTTTGATAAAAAATTATTAAACGGTTAAAATTTTGGGATCATATTAAAATCAATATCTTTAAATTTCAAAAAAATAAGGGGGGTAGAAAGAGAAATTTTAATTTTTTGTGTAAAAAATATCTTAAAAAATCCCAAATTTCAAAGATTAATAAAAATTAAGATTTCGAGATATAAAATTTTCTAGAATATTGCTTTTTTTTTTAAAGGTATTTAAAAGTTTTGTTTTAAAAATTTAAATATTATCCATTTCTAGTAATTTTTCCGTTTCCAACAAAGGGTTTCACCAAGAACATGGGTTTGGGCATGTTCTTTTTACGGATGCATTATTTATCGACTTCAATAAAAATCACAATTTTTTTATTGAAAAAAAAATTTTTTTTTAATTTTCACTTTAGAGGGGGCCCGGGGTAAAGGGTTTTTGGTTTTACTTGCGTTTATTTGTGGGGAGGGACCCAACCCCAAACCCAAAATTGTAGGTGCCAACTGGTTTTGTTTTTAAGAAATCAAGGTTTAAAAAAAAATTTAAAAAAAATTCAAAATTTTAAATAATAAAGGGCATTAATTTTAATTTTTTAATTTTTAAATTTTTAAGATTTATAAATTTAGCAAAAAATTGGAAAAAACAATTTAAAAAAAACTTTTGAAACTGGGAAAACCCGAACCGCCCCCGTCTGAAATTTTATGCCGAGGGGTACTTAAAACTTAAAGCGTTGACGACCAAAAATTTAGTACATAAAATTTCCCTTTCCCTCTTTGATTTTGGGGATCTTCGAAAACGGAGTTGGCACCCCAAAATTTGGGGTTTTCTTGGAACCCCCACCAGGGGGCAGGGAAAACCCATAACTCGATACCCTTTGGGGCCATCCCCCGTTGGGCATAAATGGGGATGCCCCAAAAATGGATTTTTGGGTTTTTAAAATTTTTAAACTTTTTAATATTAGCGCAACAAAAATTTTAAAACATATTATGAAGAAAATTTTTCCCTTACACCTATTTAATTATAATTTTTCAAATGGAGGACCTTGCTCAAAAAAAATTTTTAACAAAAAGGATTCAGGAAAATAAAAATTATGTTTTTGGGTCCAATTTTTTTTTTTGGAAAAATTTTATTTTTTTAAACCAAAAAATTTTAAAAAAATTGGATTTAGTTTAAATTTAGAAGGGATATATAAATTTTTAAAGGGGACCCTACCCAAAAAATTTTTTCCAAAAATTGGGGTTTTATGCTTTTTAAAAAAAACATTTTAAAGAAAAAAACCAAATTTCCCATGACCGATTCCCCTAAGGAAATACGTGATTAAAAAACCTCCCCTTTATAAAGTTTTTTCGTATTTTGTCTAAAATTAAGGGGCCCCGAAAGTTTAGAACTATTTAATTTAAAAAAATTTTAAAATTAAAATTAACAAGACTAAATAATAAGCAATTTAAGAAACCCTTTTTTGGTTGGGGGTGCTGGAGAAAACCAAAAAGGGTTCTTTTTTTTTTTCCCCTTTTAAAGGTTTTTTTTTTTATGCCTTTAAATTTTCATCCTATTTTAATAATTTTTTTTTCTTTTAAAATCAGCTTTTAGCGTTGTTTCCGGGTTAAGGGAAATGCGTTTGTGCTAGAGTTCGCCAATGGTTTTCAAAAATAATTTTCTAGTATTAAATTTTTTTTTTCAGAATGTTAAATTTTTCTTTTTTTTTACTCATTAAAAGTTTATTAATTTTTACTTATTTTTTTGTTTTAAAAAGGGGACATAAACCCACACATGCTAATTTTACTAAATTTTTTTCAAATCGTTTATTTATAACCATTATTAATAAACAAAATCTTTTTTTTTAAGTTTTTTAATAAAGATTTTCTTTATTAAATAATTTAACTAACAGTTTTAATTTTTTTATAACTATGTTTTTTAAAACAACCATTAAAACATATGGAAGTTGCAAAAACCAAAACAAAAAAAAATTTGAAAATTAGTTTTTTTAAAATTTTAATAAAAAAATTACCGAAAAATATTGTAAAACCTTTGGAAAATTAATTAACTGGTAATGTTTTAAACCCTTTAACGCCCGTTTTTGGGGCGGGGTTAAAGGTTTTGATCATTAACGGTTATTAATATTTTGTTGTTTTTTTAAAAAAGCTTTATTTGGTTTTAGGGCAGAAACCGTGGAAATTTTAAAATTTAAAAGGGGCAACCCCCTTTTTTTTTAATTTTAAAAATTTTTTTTTTTTTTAAACATCTTTTTTTTTGAAAAAAAAAAAAATAATTAAAATTTTTTTTTAAGCCTTGACTTTTGTTCGGTTTTACCCCACCGCTGGTTTAAAATTCGTGTCGTGGTTGGGCCCAGTAGGATTTTTTGAACATGCGCTGGAGTTGGGGTTTGGCAACCCAGCCCCCAGGTATGGAACGGGACCCAAACAAGACGAACAAAGGCTTAACTCAAGGTGTTAGCATACCGTGCTGATAAAAAATCCGCCTTAAACGGGTTTCCCAACGGTGTTCAGACACGGGGGCCCCTCTTATATATAGCCTTATGAGGTAATGGGGGGCTCTGCCGTGGTGGATATTACTTCCTTTGTGAAAAGAAGAAAAAACCACTCTCGTAGGAAAAGTCTTCCGAAACATAAATCCTTTCGAAGGGCCCAAAGAAAAGGGAAAAAGGGGGGCGACAAAAAGGGGAACCCGTTTCGGATGCCCTGAAGTCCTGCCTGTCCCCGGGGAAGGGCAATCCATTCAACAAACATTTAGGAAGATATTCCTGAATAAAAAAAGAAGGGGGAAGAACGCTTTTAAAAGGGCTGGTTTAAACAGAAAAAGGATAGAACCGTTTTCATAGGAATAGGGGAAAGATACGGCCCCGGGGAAAATTTTTTTAACAAGAAACCCGGTAGCTACCCCGTCACTATACGGGAAAAAGAAGGGCATGATTTTTCAAACGTTGCTCGTCATATTTTTTTGGGACAGGGCACCAGAACACATATTGTGCTCTGTCCGGTAGCGGCACGGTAAGGGGGGATTTAAAAAACTCTCTCCCAATTTATATCGAAATTTATTAGAACTCTGCTCCTACGGGGAAAAAAAAATGGTGTGAGCCAAAAAAGACCGAGCGGTCGCGGGGAGGGCGTAAAAAAATTTACCCACTTTAAACCTAACCTAAACCCAACTATTTGGGTTTATAGGGAAAATTTAAAAAAAAAAGTATAAAGCTAAAAAATGTTTTGACTATTTTTTTGTATTTAAATTTATTGAAGTGTTTTATTTAACAACCTTTTTAAAATTGCGCTGTACACGTAAGCTCATTCAATTTTCAAATTAAAACCCTACAAAAACGGCTTTAAAAAAAACATTATATTTCTGGGGGTTTAAATTTCAATGATGAATTTTCCCATCGCTGTGCATTCGAGATTAAACCAGATCCAGAAAAACCTGGAAACAGAAGGATTGAACCCCCTGAAAGTTTCCCCCCTGGTAAATTTTCAATATTTGCCGTCATGTTTACCCTAAAAATTTTTTGAGTATAAACTTAGGATATGTATTTTTTCCCAAAATATAAATACCTTTTAAATTTGAAACCTTTGTTTTTTTTTTTAAACTGAATGTGGTGTTAACTTATCTTATCTGTTTTTTTTTTTTTTTTTTAAAAAAAAAAAAAAAAAAAAATATATATATATAATTTTATATATATTAATATAATTTTATATATATATAAAATATATATATATATATATATATATATATATATAATTTTTATATATATATATATATATATATATATATATATATATATATATATATATATATATATATATATATATATTTATAAAAATTTAAATTACAATTTTTTAAAATTTAAACCAAAAAAATTTTTGGCAACCAATTGTTTAAAAAAATTTTAAATTAAAAAAAAACAAAAAAAAAACATCACCACCATCCCCTGTCAAAAAAAATTTAATATTTACGTCCTAATCGAGTTTTATACAGAAATTTTTGGGGGTTAAAAACAGTATTTAAAAGATCTACATGCTATTTAAACAATATTTTTAGGGGGTTCCAAGAAAAAAATTTTCCGATATTAAATAATGTTTTAAAAATCATTTTTTTTTTAAAAAACACGTATTTTATTTCATTTCGAAGGACCAATAATTTACTACAAAATGTTTCTACATGCTCCTATACCCACCTGCCACGTTTTTAAATACAAGCAAATTTTTTTTTTAACATTTTTGGGCCTTTTTAATTTAAACAAAATGTAAAATTTTTAACTTATATGTCAAAAGGTTGTTAGAACAATTTAAAAAAAAACTTCCATGGCCTACCTGGGTTGATTGTAAATTAAGCCTGGTTTATTTTTTTTGTGGATGGATTTTTTAAAAAACAGGAAAAATTTTTTAAAAAAATTCAAAAGGAAAACCCAAATTTTTTTTTGAACACCTGTACGATATTTGCTTTTAAAAATGAGATCTTTAAATCCATGATTTCAAACCCCAAAAAAAAAATTCTACCCGGTTGCACGTAAATATTAAACCTTTTTGTTTTTGGGTGTTTTAAAAAAAAAAATAGTAATTAATTATTTTCTAAAAAAACGTAAGATAAAAGTAAAAAGATGTTAACAAAATTATTTGAATTTTGTGGAATCAAAATATGAATAAAAAGTAGGGTGTTCTTTTTTAAAAAATTACAATGTTGCGGTTTCGGGATCTGGAACGCTGCACTTCCAAAATTTTTTTTAAATTTTATCACCTCTTAACCGTGTGCCAAATTTTAAAAAGTTGGGTTTTTTTGGTTCCCCAAAAATTTTAAAAAAGGACATTTAACGTGAATCACCCTTTTATTATATTCTTCCAAATTTTAAAAAAGTTTATTCTTTTCCCTATTTAATATTTTTTTTAAAAATTTTTCCCTTAAAAAGTCTAAAAAAACCCGACCAAAGTTAAAGAGTATTGGTCAAACATTATATATTATTAATTGTTTTTGATTTAAAGGTAACCAAAAATTTTAGGAACTTTTAATAATGCATGTATAATGCCGATCAAAAAATATTATTAGCGATTTACATTAAAAATTAACTTAGGGGTTAGAGCCGCAAGCTTATCGTTCTTAAATCCAGATTATGGCTGGAATAAAATAATTTAACCCTTCATTCTGATTCGGGGATTTATTACTCCTTATTTAAGATTTTAAATGCCTTAAGCAATTATGTAACGAGTCGCGTCTTACTTTTTTTACGGTCTTTAATTTTTAAATTTAAAAAAAAAATGTTAACATTCGAAAAAAAACCAATCAGCGAAGATCAAAATAAAGTTCAAAAAATTGATACCATGGCCCCAAAATTTGGTATAACAGGTCTAGAGCCTAAACTAGGAAAACTTATTCGAGCTGTGATCCACAAATACTTTAAAAAGGGCACCCCATTAGGGAAACTTCATTTTTCTATTACAAAAACCATTAACCTAAAAAACCAAGTCACTAAAACAAAATATATTTAAGAAGACAGCCTTTTAACCCTATAATGTTTTAATTAAAGGTTTTTTTTCCAAAACCATGCCGGGTCACACCGGGAAAACCCAATTTTGTCCAAAAAAACTTTTTTAAAAAAAAGCCCCACCAATTCCCCAAATATTCTCATGGGTACCCCAAAGAAACATATTATACTAATCATCAATACCCTTTAAAATTCAAAATTGCTCCGCATCATCAAACCATCAAAAAAATAGGCCCGCAAAACGCCCATCCATGATAAACAAAAAACCCAATTTTCGGCTAAAAAAAAACACCCATAAACACAGGTTAGCCTTACCATGAACATTGGTACGTTGTCAAAAATTATAACATTTACGAATACAAGATTAAAAACCCTTTTGAGCCTTTAAAAAATCCCAATCCAGACCTTAAAAATACCCGATCAAGTCGTAAACAGCGAAACCGGATTTTGAGGCTAATTAAAAAAAACACACCAATAAACACAAGGATTAGCCTTACCATGAACATTGACGTTAGTCAACCTTTTATAAATTTAGAATATCAAAATTAAAAACCCCATGGAGCCTTAAAACAATCCCATTCCCGACCTAAAAAAAACCGATGTCCAAACAGCGAAACCATAAGGGTTTTCTTTCCTTTTTGTCCAAACATCCTTCAAACACCAAGAAATAATAAAAAGGGAAACCCAAGAGATTTATTAAAATAGAAAATTTAACAAATTCCCGGGAAGATACTTTTTTTAAACCCCTTCTATTTAAAATTTTAAAAAAGTATTATATTAACCTACTAAACAAGAACCTTTCATTAAAACTGATGCCAAAAACTTAATTTTTTTGGGGAAAAAAAGTTTTCAATTTAATAAAAAAATTTTGAAAATATAACCATTGAAAGTACCAGAAACAAAACCCCTTATTAAGGAATTGACCATTGTTAATTTTACTAACTAAAATCCTCAATAATCTAAGCTGCAATCTTGACATTGACTTTGATGGTTAAATTTATCAAAGATCGAAACAGTCACACATTTTTAAACAATTCCCCCAGAGTTTAAACGTTATTATATCAATTTAATTTTTAAACAACAATTTTTTAAAATTATATTTTTTAAAAAAACCCCAAAAAAGCCCCAAAAAAAAAACAAATTTTAAAATAAAAATCTTAAAAAAACTATGATTTATAGTATTTTAAAAAAAAAATGTTAGACTTCCACGTGATAAGTAGAGTAACGAACGTAGAAAATTTTTAAATTTAAATGATTAAAGCCGTGCAATACCAAAGTTTTTAAATTTTCGAATACTTTCTAAAACTAATACCCCACTATATCTACTTATAATTCTAATAGAAGTAAAGTAGCGCAAACCAACTTAACCCAAAGAACCGGGACAAAAAAACCCAATCAAAACCGACATACCAACGCACCTATTTTTGGTCCCCATAAAAATAAAAAAAAAAAAAAAACTTTGATTTTTTTGCATAGTTTCAATCCTTTTAATAATATCAGTTTTGTTGTTTTCAAGAAAACCCTTAACTATGTTTAATATTTCCCAGGTTTGGGTTTTATTAGCATTAAGTATATTTTTTATTGTCCATAATTTTTTTCTTAAAATAGGGCAAAAACCGTTTTTAACGTTAGCGTTCGATAATTTAATAAAAAAATTCCCATAAATAATCAAAACTTTCAATTTTAAATTTAATGCTTTTACAAACTGTTTTATTAGGTCAATTTTATAGGTAATGGGTATCAATATATTCTTAGGCTCTACAATGGGGTTCCATTTACATTATTTTTCATGAAAATTTGAGTCGATCAATATA
>JAHBCN010024975.1:0-19818 GCA_019359885.1 Listronotus oregonensis | reverse complement strand
AAAAAAAAGAAAATTTAAAGAAGCTGAATAAAAACAACCAAAATGTATTTAGCAAGCCTAGCATGATGTTCTGAGTATCTGCACCGTTCTGAACCAAAAAGTCGGTAAGCTTGAAACAAAAGTATAAAGTCGTAACTCTGAATAGTTTTTAGTTATCACTTTAAAACGGTTGAAGATACATCACTAAACGAAACGTTGTGTTACCAATAACAAATAAAGACAATAAAAGTCCAAGATTTTAGTATGATTGGAACGCCTAAAATGTTAGAAACATTTAATCTAACGGCCAGCGCCGCCTCTTACTTTGCTCGCAATAATACGCACAAAGACTTCTTTAAAAAAATATATGTACGTTGCCCAGTAATATTAGTCAAAATAGGGCAAGTATCTCGGAATTGGAGATAGTCAGCTATTAACTATTAATTTTTAAGTTTTAAAAAATGCTCTGAGCTTACTCTAACTAAATATTTTCAGCAAATTTTGTTATCATCCTAGTTCAGCTTGTAAATCTATTAATCACTATTAGTGTTTTAAACACTGCCATAAATCGTAAAAATGGCTTACATTCACGCTATAAAAGTGATTAAAAAGATCGGTCATACATTTTATTGCTTGCCAAACAGCGTTATATGAACGATAAAAAAGAAATAAAATAAAAGTATTGTTTTTATATCGGATTTTTTAGAAGTATTTACTGCATCTAATGGGTCCTAAATTATTTTAAAGACCCAATATTAATTCTCAAAGATAATAAATTTTAGCTTCAGTCTCAGGGCTATTACATTTAGGATTTTATTGCACTGCCGAGAGGTGCTTATTTTATTTTATCTGATCAGATCTGTCCTTTGTGAGATTATGTTTGTGTCATACATGTTCCTTTTTTTATTTTTATAATTTTTAGAAAAAATTTTTAAATAAATTTAGTTTTGATTGTTAAAAATTAAACGTTTTTATTTTTTTTATATAAATATATAGTAATCTACACTGAGTAACAAAAAAAAATTAACACATTATACAGTGTGTTCCAAATTCGGTCTACATTTATTGCTATTGCTCGTGTTTTATACGGTTAAATGTTTTAGAGGATTTAATGCTGATTTTGACTGTGCAATTAAAATTTACTTTTTATTAGCAAAAAAAGTGAAAATCCAATAGTCTTTTGTTTTTAAACCAAAACTAATTAAAATTTTCGATTGTAATATAACGGCCATATTTGATATTCCGACGTTTAAATAGCTGTTCGAATTCCCTCTTTAATGATACCACACTTGCCACTAACAGTTTAAAACATATTTTTAAACAATAGTTAACAATACATTTGACAACACCGGCCCGACGCCGACGCCTGATCACTGCGCTTCGTGTCAATTTCCCTTATTAAGGTATGGTACAAATGTGTATTTTGTAAACAAAAGTGATAATATTTTTAAAAAATAATATATGTGTTTTAGTTAAAAATTATTATGACAATACTTAATGTAAGCAATCTTAAAAAAAATAAATATATCATTACCAACTTCTTTTTGCTAACTGGCAATTCATCTACTTAATGAACCTTTGATTTTAAGCATGTACCTACCCATGTTACCTCAATTAAACTGCGGATTACATCTTTTGCCAATGTGCTCCCATTTCCTCATAATGTATCTATATAATATATATATATATATATATATATATATATATATATATATATATATATATATATATATATATATATATATATATATATATATATATATATATATATATATATATATATATATATATATATATATATATATATATATATATATATATATATATATATATATATATATATATATATATATATATATATATATATATATATATATATATATATATATATATATATATATATATATATATATATATTATATATATATATATATATATATTCCTGAATGAAAACATATCGCTTTCAAATTTTAGAATAACATATTATATCATAAGATGCCAATTTTGGATTTTATAACTAGTGCCAATCACTTCCGGTTTAACCGGAAACGACAACAACTTTGATTTTTTTAATGGAACACTCTGTATATTTTTCGAAATTTTGATTGTACGGATCATTTCTGATATAAAATCTAAATTATATTCTATACCTATCTCTGCTTGTTTTTGAGAAATAGGCGATTAAAGATATCCAAACGACCGCACATTATGCAGTTTTATGGGAAAACAAATAAATGTTATAAAAATTTATTATTTTTAATTTAATTCTTTCTAAAGACTCTATCTGTGGAGGTTATAATAAATTTTTTCCGGCTTTACTGGAAGTGCTCCGAAAATTGACTTTTCTATTAATGTTACTTTAAAAATGTTAATGCCACACCCGGAATATTTTTTAAAATTTGGATTTTACGGGTCATTTCTGCTATAAAATCTGTATTATGTCCGATATCTATCTTTGTTAGTTTTTGAGAAAATTGTTTTCTCCTATAACTGCATAATGTGCGGTCGTTTTAACATTTCAATCGCCTTTTTCTCAAAAACTAGCAAAGATAGGTATAGAATATAATACAGATTTTATATCAGGAATGATCCGTAGATCCAAATTTTAAAACATATGCAGGGTGTTGCATTTAAATTTTTGAAGAAACATTATTAGAAAAGTCAATTTTCCGCACTTCCGGTAATGCCGGAAGTAGTTTTATTATAACCTCCACAGATAGAGTCTTCAGGATAAATTAAATTAAACATATTACATTTTTGTAACATTTATTTGTATTTCCATAAAACTGCATAATGTGCGGTAGTTTAGACATCTTTAATCGCCATTTTCTCAAAAACAGGCAGAGATAGGTATAGGATATGTATACATATTATATCAGAAAAGATCCGTAGAATCCAAATTTCGAAAAATATACAGGGTATTCCATTGAAAAAATCAAAATTGATGTCGTTTCCGCTTAAACCGGAAGTGATAGGCATATGTTATAATATCCAAATTTGGCATCTTATGATATGTCATCCCAAAATTTGAAAGCCATATGTTTTTATTCAAGAAAATAAAGGGCTGGTTAGTGATTTCATTGTCACCCGGTATATATATTCCAAAATCAGAAATTGTATATAAAAGAATACAGTTGCTGTGAAAGAAATATTTATCTTTTTAAAGAAGCACTCTCTATGACAGTTTGAGGTTATGGTCGATGAATTTAAGGGTATGTTCCAATTGATGATGAAGTGATTTGTTCTTTTGATTTATTAACCTTGGATGCTTTTTTTTAACTTTTAGTCCTGGAGTATTGCAAAATAAAGCAACTATCTAAGCAGGAATATAAATTATTACTTCACTGAAGATAAATGGAAGAAAAATCCCTACTATCCGATTTAAATTGATGGACAGAATTAATTGTTACACATATTTCGCACTGTGCGTCCCCTTTTTCCTATTGCTCGACCTTCATCAATGGCCAAAAAAAGGCACAATTCAGCACTTGAAATCACTTAGTTTTCTTTCTGATCCCGCAGAAGTTTTAATAATTTTTTATTGAAATAAAAATAAATACTCTTGCAAAATATTAAAACATTATTTTAAATATAAGGAGTTTCTTTTTATTTTTAAGTTAGTATAAAACATATCTCCAAGTATGAATGATAAAATTATTTAAATATTTCCATATTAAACGCAAATGAATCTTTGTGTAGAGAATGATATATCAAGTATCTTCATAATTCCTGGTAAAATTTTAAAAGTGGATATTTATTATTTAATGGCGCATTTAAAAAGCAATACACTGTAATACCTGCAACATTTTTAAAAATATAGCTTAAGGAGCTATTTTTCGGTTGAGCTGTTAATAATAATTGTTTAGTTAAATTATCAACAGACACTATTGTCAATATAATATCACATTATTTAAAACATATATTAATTAAGTAAAAACCACAACTAACCACATTTAGCATATTTCGCTAATCTATAAAAAATCCCAATAAAATAAGGTCAATAATGGCCTAATTTCCCGGATTAATTTTAAATTTGTCTTTGAATTAGCAATTAGCCCAAAACAGGCAAAAAAAATCCCTAATTAACTTGTTTTCAGCCACTTTTAATCCGGGAAACCTTCCAGGCCATTACTTCTGTTACGCTTGAAATGTTTCGTTTAAAATTTCAGAAAAAAATATGTTTTGCAGTTATTGTGTAAAAAAGGGAATAAAAATATTTTTATATATAATAATTATTAAAAGTTAAATGTTTATACGGTGTCTTTCGAAAGTCTAGGAACGGCCGTAACCTATAAAGTGATTTTTAGAATTTGCTTAGTTTGATCAGAACATGTGCTATGTTGCCAGATGTATAGTTTTTGAGATACTGTAGGCAACTTTGCTTTTTTTATGCAGAACCCTGTTTATTGTTACTGCAGTAGTTTAGCACCTTGCTATTACTTAGTTTTAGAAGTTTACTTTTTGTGTTTCTGAAATATGACAACTTTAAATTTTCATTTAAAAATTTTAATACTGCTTGGTATTTTTTTAGAAAAGGCACATAGGAAATCACCATATGGTGGTTTTAAAGTACGCTCAATACGATGATAATATTTTTAATGTTGCCAAAAGAACACTTTTTAAAATAACGTAGGCAACTTTCTGAAATACAAAGTCCAGTTTATTTTTCTTGTAGTGAATTCAGCAAATTAATATTACTAAAACCTTAAATGTCAGAACTTTATTTTACGTAGTTTTTAAAATATGATTTTAGCAAGATAGAGCACATATTATTCCAAAGAGGTGCGCACACCTTTAAACGAAACATTTGCAAACAGGGGGATTGGATAAAAAAACCAGCCCTAACCCCGACTTAACACCTTTCGACTCTTTTTTTTTTGGGATATTTAAAAAATCAAATTTATGTGTTGCAACCGTTATTTATTTTTTTTATTTTTTGATAATGCAAAGTTGCCATATTTTAAAAACTACATAAAATAAAGTTCTAAGATTTAAAGGTTTTGGTAAAATCGATCCTTTAAATTAATTGCATTAAAAATAAACTGGGCTTCCTATTTAAAAAAAAAATGAAATTGCTCACTTAATCTTAAAAAACAAACACTTGGCAACACTGGACATCATCCTAAAACACTTAGCAACACAAAAGAGTATCCTAAAACCACTATGTAGTCATTTTTACATATTTCCGTTCTGCCGTTTTCGAAATACAAGGCAGTTCTAAGATTTTTTAATGAAAATTTAAAGTTGCTTCACAGAGGAACTACATAGATTAAAGTTATGATATTTGGAGGTTTTAATAACAGCGAGTTGCTAAATTAGGTACAATAAAAATAAACATTGACTTAAAAAAAAACGAAGGTGCCTACTTTATCTCAAAAAATATAGATTTGGCAACATTTCACATATTCTCATTAAATCGGGCGTATCCCAAAACCACTGTCACTGTATATTTCCCACTATTGGCGATAACGTATTTAAGTAATGGGCTACAAGAAAGTTAAATTAAGTAATACAATAATTATTTAAGGATGACTAAGAGTCTATTAGACACTATCTTAATATATTTTAACCTGTTTTCATTTTAAATAAAACCTATTTTAACAAACGATACTCGTAATGAAAAGTTAATAAAGGGTAGAAAAAAATATAACTAGTTTTAGAAGAAACCCAACTAAAAATTTGACTTTAATACCCTAATTATTGCACTAGTTTACAGCAAATTCCCGATTGGAAGGCAATTTTTTATGTTAATTTTTGGTCTCTAAATTCAAAACGAAAGCAAAAACCTTTTGAACGTAATATTTTTTACGTTGCCAAATTTACATTTTCCCTAAGTCAGGGAAATTGTACACAACCTAGCAAACATAAAGTCTCAACCCCATAGTGCTTAAAGTAACGTAACTATGTATTAAATAAAAATAACTGATACATTCTATAACTCAAAATCTATACGCAGTGGTTAGCGCTATTTTTTTTTGTATTTGTTAACCAGCATCTAACGACCAACATTTACCGATGTATAATGGGCTAAATTATATTTTTTAACACACACAGTTACCGACTTTTCTACATATTATATTTTACAAACGAATTAAAATCAAAATTTTGTATTTTAATTTCCAAGTGCCTGACTAAAATACTATAGTCAAGAAAACCCACTTAATTCAGTGACATCAGAATAATGAGGGTTGATATATGGAGGTAGACTTAGGCAAAGGATGAAAAAGAGATTTGAATAGCAAAATACTTGTAACTTACTCTTTTGGGAACCGTATATCATTTACCCGCCCTAGGTATAAGAGGTTAATTGTAATTAAGCATATCTTAATTTCCACACCAAGGCTAATCTAATTAGGGTTTTTTAAGGTTCATATTAGCGAAGAAAATATTTAAGCAGCGGTGCATATAGAGGATATTTTTAATAGGTTTTTTTGACGACAATGTAAAGGCTTTGACCTTAGGTAACAAAAATATACAAAGTGACAAAAAAGACAAACACTTATGTACAGAGTGTCCCATTTGCAACACTTTTATAGGGTATCTTCGTAACTCTTCGTGCTATCAAAAAAGTAATATGTGCTCTTTTTAAGTCAAACTTAAAATGGTAAAATCAAAATTTAAAATTTTTTGCCTGCTTAAAAGACACTGGGAAAATCAAAAAATTGAAAATTTTTTGGAAATCCCTCTTTTCTTATTTGAAAAGATACAGGAAAATGTTTTTTTACAAAATTGCTTTATGATGATTGTTGATAAATCTGCCGTTTTCGAATAAATACAGGGTTGTCGGCACATGAGTAGGCATACGTAAATCTGAGATAGATGGGGCCGTCAAATATGCGGTCCACCCAGATATTTTGACCTGGGCCCTAAGAATATTTTTTAGAATATAAAAAAAATAAAAATTTTTTAATTTTTGAATTTCAAACTAAAATAACTTTTTGAAAAATCATGAAACTGGCAACATTTTAATTTTATCTTCTTTTACACTAATACTAGAATCATACAAATTTAATAATTGGGGCCTATGATAGCCACAAAGAAAAATACGGGCCCTCAAACCACAAAAAGAGGTAAAAAATAATTTTAAAAGCTAGCTTTGCCCTTGCATTAAGAAAACAAAATGGTGAGTATTTCTGATTTGTCAAAAATATCGCCAATTATTTTTAGAACGATAGCAAAAAAAAAAATTTGTTAAAAAAGAAGGTTTTTGTCAACTTTATCAAAGTAAAATTTCGTTAAAAAATGCACACCATGATAAAGCTGACAAATAACGCTTGCTGTTTTTAAGCAAATTGTGTTTATTGCATATCGATATACCTACAGTAAAGTTCCCATTTTTAAATGAAACACGCTAAAATTATTTTGATACAATGATAAAAGACGAAAAAATGCTCAGGTTTTCCTTTATTTTAAAGAGTGGTTGTTGTAGTTCTTCTACACACATAAACTGGTTTGACGAATCGGTCGCTAGCCAAATGCAGAGATGAGTGGGTCAAAAACTCCCTTGTAAAAGGTATAAAGTTAATAAATGACTCTCAAAAAGAAAAAGGCGCCACCCGCTTTCAACCCGGAAAGTGTTTATCCCCCCTTACTTAAACATCCTCTAAATCTGAAAACGGGAAAAAAGGTTTTAACAAAGTAAAACAACAGTAAGTGTTTAAGGTTAAGAAAAGAAAAGGTTTATTTAAAACGTGGATGGAAATTGTATGTGTTTTAAATACAAAAGTGATAAAGCAACCATATTTTTTAAAATTTAAAGTTATATTAAAAAAAAAATTTAAGTGATATTTAATTTTTATTAAAACTAAAATGACTAATAAGGGTAGCGTACAGATCATCATATTAAAGTCGAATATTAATTTTTTACGATGTATACAGCGTGAGTTTATAGTAATTTAAAAAATAAAAAAATTTATAAAATTTACAGATAAAACTTTTTTATGTACAATATAATGGCAAACGTCGGCTTTTAAAAATTTAAAAATTTTTAATTTTTAGTCAACCTTTTCCAAGTAAAACTATATAAAAAAAATTAAATATATATATATATATATATATATATATATATATATATATATATATATATATATATATATATATATATTATTAGGGGTTTTTAATTTAATGGGGTTTTTTCAAAGGATGTATTATTATCGGGGACTACCTACAATATACGTTTCTTAATTAATAAAAAAAATTTATCGAATCCTACATTATTTAAAAAAAAAACAATCACCAGACACTTAACGGCCCACCTTAAATTAAACTAATTAATAACTTTTCGGTACGCACCTCNTAGATTATTATTAAAATTGTTATTGTTTTTATTTATCATTGGGTAAATTATAAATTATTATAATGCATTGTTTTCTGTTGTTAATTGTTGTAATTTATTATTTTCTATTAAAATTGTGTTTTAACAACTTTCATAATTTAATAATTCCTTATTCATTTAATTGCCATTTATCTCCTAAACGGCTAAGGGTAGGAAATTAAGAGGTAACATTTGTTCAATTTGGTTCAGCGCATCGGGGTGAATTAAAATTTTAAAAAAACAGTGGCGTACCATATTTTTAATTTGTTAAAATATTTAAATCGTCCTCACGAACGCCACTGCTTTAACAGAAAATCCTTAATCGGTGCTATACGTTTGCCTTTAGGTGATGATGATATGGTTAAAATATGAAAGTGATATCTTAAGAGGTTTTTGAAAAAATCGAAAATTATTTTTTTAAAGACTTTAACGCCCTCTACAGTCGAAACTATGCATTTTTCGATATAGGTTTAACTGTATTTTCTTAATATTTTTAAGTACTTAATACGCTGCCAAAGTCTCCCGATTATAAATCGGACCACCCTGTATTTTACAAACGAATTAAAATCAAAATTTTGTATTTTAATTTCCAAGTGCCTGACTAAAATACTATAGTCAAGAAAACCCACTTAATTTAGTGACATCAGAATAATGAGGGTTGATATATGGAGGTAGACTTAGGCAAAGGATGAAAAAGAGATTTGAATAGCAAAATACTTGTAACTTACTCTTTTGGGAACCGTATATCATTTACCCGCCCTAGGTATAAGAGGTTAATTGTAATTAAGCATATCTTAATTTCCACACCAAGGCTAATCTAATAAGGGTTTTTTAAGGTTCATATTAGCGAAAAAAATATTTAAGCAGCGGTGCATATAGAGGATATTTTTAATAGGTTTTTTGACGACAATATAAAGGCTTTGACCTTAGGTAACAAAAATATACAAAGTGAAAAAAAAAGACAAACCTTATGTACAGAGTGTCCCATTTGCAACCCCTTTTATAGGGTATCTTCGTAACCTATCAAAAAAGTAATATGTGCTCTTTTTAAGTCAAACTTAAAATGGTAAAATCAAAATTTAAAATTTTTTGCCTGCTTAAAAGACACTGGGAAAATCAAAAAATTGACAATTTCAGAATGACCCTACATTTTCTTATTTGAAAAAGATACAGGAAAATGTTTTTTTACAAAATTGCTTTATAATGATTGTTGATAAATCTGCCGTTTTTCGAATAAATACAGGGTTGTCGGCACATGAGTAGGCATACGTAAACCTGAGATAGATGGGGCCGTCAAATATGCGGTCCACCCAGATATTTTGACCTGGGCCCTAAGAATATTTTTTAGAATATAAAAAAAAACAAATTTTTAATTTTTGAATTTCAAACTAAAATAACTTTTTGAAAAATCATGAAACTGGCAACATTTTAATTTTATCTTCTTTTACACTAATACTAGAATCATACAAATTTAATAATTGGGGCATATGATAGCCACAAAGAAAAATACGGGCCCTCAAACCACAAAAAGAGGTAAAAAATAATTTTAAAAGCTAGCTTTGCATTGCATTAAGAAAAACTAGAAATGATCGAGTATTTCTGATTTGTCAAAAATATCGCCAATTCATGCTCTTTAGAACGATATGCAATAACCACAATTTGCTTAAAAACAGCAAGAGTTATTTGTCAACTTTATCAAAGTAAAATTTCGTTAAAAAATGCACACCATGATAAAGCTGACAAATAACTCTTGCTGTTTTTAAGCAAATTGTGTTTATTGCATATCGATATACCTACAGTAAAGTTCCCTTTTTAAATGAAACACGCTAAATATTATTTTGATACAATGATAAAAGACAGCCAGAAATGCTCAGGTTTTCCTTTATTTTGGTCAAAGAGTGGTTGTTGTAGTTCTTCTACACACATAAACTGGTTGGGCTGACGAATCGGTCGCTAGCCAAATGCAGAGATGAGAGTGGGTCAAAAACTCCCTTGTAAAAGGTATAAAATTAATAAATGACTCTCAAAAAGAAAAAGGCGCCACCCGCTTTCAATTCCCGGAACAGTGTTTATCCGCCCCTTACTTAAACATCCTCTAAATCTGAAAACGGGAAAAAGGTTCTTAACAAAGTAAAACAACAGTAAGTGTTTAAGGTTAAGAAAAGAAAAAGGTTTATTTAAAACGTGGATGGAAAATTGTATGTGTTTTAAATACAAAAGTGATAAAGCAAGACCACCACATATGGTTGTCAAAATTGTAGTTAATTTTTATATTAAAATAAATTGAAGTGATATTTAATTGTTATTAAAACTAAAATGACTAATATGTGGCTAGCAGTACAGCTCATCATATTAAAGTCGCAATATTAACTTGCTACGATGTATACAGCGTGAGTTTATAGTAATTTAAAGAAATAAAATTATATAAAGTTTACAGATAAAACTTGATTATGTACAATATTATGTGCGAAACGTCGTGCTGAAAATTTACTTTCTAATTTATTATTCAACCTATATCTAAGTAAAACTATATAAAAAATAATATATATATATATATATATATATATATATATATATATATATATATATATATATATATATATATATATATATATATATATATATATATATATATATATATATATATATATATATATATATATATATATATATATATCAGTATATCTTAATTTAAATTTATAAATAAAACAAATTTTCAAAAAGTTATTGATGATTGGCTCATCATGATGAGCTTACTCAAAGGATGTATTATTATCGGGGACTACCTACAATATACGTTACTTAATTACTAAAAAATGTTTATCAGATATCCTACATTATTTAAAAAAAATCACAAGACACTTAATGGCCCAATTAAACTAATTAATAACTTTTCGGTACGCACCTCGAAATTGATTGTTGTTTTAGTTTTAATTAGTAACAATTTTTTTTTTAATGAGAATGCAAGACTATTTTTATGTTCGAACTATTTTTTTACTTTAAATCTTACTTTTTATTTTTATATTTGTATTATATCGCAAAGGGAAAAAAGATATTGTTTTTCCGGTTTTATTTTATTTAACTTTTTTACTTTTTTAATGTGTACAGAAAAAGGAAAATATTTTAAAGTTCATACAGTTTAAGGTAAATGTTTTGAATTTTAATAAATGTTATTATTAACAAATTAGGTTATGGTAAATTTGGTTTAATTTTTTAATTTCAATTTTGTCATTGGCAATTTCTTCTTTTTTTTTTATATGACTTATTTCTTGGTGTAATAGTTTTGGTCTTGTGTGAGTACTAACTCATGTTTTTGATTGGCTTCGTGTTTGTGTAAAGCTGTAGAAGCGTTTTTCGTGTATTTATAATATATATATATATATATATATATATATATATATATATATATATATATATATATATATATATATATATATATATATATATATATATATATATATATATATATATATATATATATATATATATATATATATATATATATATATATATATATATATATATATATATATATATATATATATATATATATATATATATATATATATATACTATCGGTACTGTTGGTACTTTTGGGACCAAAGTATAATAACTGATCAATTTGTAGGTCATAATTGACCATCGCCATAGCGATACGGAACAACAACAAAAATTGCAAAATCTAGAAGCTTGAGTCAAATACACGGGAGATTAAAAAGGCGCCCGGATAATTCCAATTATTCTCCCATAAAGAGTAGAAGCTGTGTCCAAAATATATTTAAGAGATCATCAAGCAATTAAATAATAGTGAACACCTATAGAAGGCCATGCAAAAATCAGAAATCAGTCGTTTTTGACATAGTCCAAATAGTCCAAAAACTGATGGGATATATTCCAGTGCCTTCTAGTATAATATAAGACCTAGAGTTATTTATTTATTTTTTTTTTATTTCCTGACTATCCAAAATAACTAAATAGTTTTCGGTGTCTAACTTTAAATTAATTGTAATCGGAATAAAAAAATAAAAACACTTAAAAAGAGTCATTTATGTTAGTTCTGGTTAACAATAATAAAGTTAATTAATACATAAAAATTAATAATGAAGATTAAAGCCCTAGAAACACATTTTTGTGTAAGTTGAAGAATAGCATCTTATAAATACTAAAAAAAATAATTTAAGTAACGAAGCAGATAATGCGAATCAGGTAATTCAGGAAAACTTAAACTAAGTTAATTTGATTAACCGTGCCCAAAATTTATATTCCAGATTTTAAATTGTATCAAAAGTTCCCAAAGTTTAACATTAGCCCTAGTTACACAAAACGTAATACCTAGAGCTTCTAGGATATAAGACGATTTTTAAGATTCCTTAAGAATTCAAACAATAACTTTATCCCTTATCCGTAGTAGTATTATCTTTGGTATTGTCCAATAAAAGAAGCAATCAAATAACTTACTGCTTATTATCTTCCAGTTTTGTGTGTTACAAATAACCAGCAGTAAGTTATTTGATTGCTTCTTTTATTGGACAAAACCAAAGATAATACTACTACGGATAAGATGAACCATTCAATGCTATATTTTTGATACCCCTTATGGACTTTGGCTAACGTGAGCCGGTGTCCATCGAGAGATTTTCGCGCTATCCTTGAACGAAAGTTAAACAGTGTTGCCGGCGGCTTTACTATTGGCGTGATGAAACGCGACTAGAAAAAAGACAATCCGTTTAGCCGCCCGCTTTCGCTACTTGTGTTCCGAATAAGGTACAAGCGACAGACATTGGCAATGTCGCACGGTTTGTTTCGCTGGGGCAGGGGTTACCGACTTAATTTTATTCGCATTTACGGAAGCATTGATATCTTCGAACTGATTCAAAACGCCCCATTTAAATGAACCATCAATTCGTAGTAGAATTATCTTTGACAATACTTAAGGCGGCACCTATAAAAATTGCATGTGTAATTTTGGCGAAAGAAATTCCTAGCCGTTTTTGTTAGTGGTGGTAATAAAAAATTATTTGTAATACTTCTATTGCATAAATTATTACAGAAATGTTTTGCGATATCATAAATGTTTTAAAAACTATCCTTAGCCAAAAGCGGGGAGAATTTTTAGTTACTAATTGAAGCTCGAGGTATTTTCGGTAAGAAAATTTCGTACAAATAATTTGATATGACACTCTTGCTATCAATATTTATTTTTTTCACATAAATAACAACAGTTAAAATTACCATAATCAGTCATAAATAAAAACAAAAAGTAAGGCGTTTTTATCATATTGTCAAGCAGTTAAAATAGCGAGATTCATAAAAGATGTTTAGTTTTAAAAATGGAAATGTTTTTAGGAACGAAGTTTATACTTTAACTCCTAATAACCAAAAAAATAAAAACAGTAAAGTGAATATTAAATAACAGTTTAGTATATTAACTTTAACTCCTATGTCATTATTTTAATATTTCAAATAAGGGTTTTTCCCTGTAAACTGGGCAACTTGAATCATATTTTTGTCCCGACAAACAGTCCTCTAGTTTTTTTTCCTAGAATAATAGTTTTATTTATTTATTATCATTGGGCAAACTTAAAAAGCATTCGAAGCACAACGTAGAAATAAAGAATAATTTTATTAAATGTTATTGAGGTAGTTTTAAATAAAAACCAGGGGAATGAGCGTAAAATTGGGGACAAAATAAACATTAGTATTTTTAGATGCAATATTTAATTAAAAAATAGATTCTTCTGATATTGTTCATCAGATTTTAAATATTATAAGTATGACTTAAAAAAAAATATTTGTGAAATAAACACCTTTTTTACCAGGGAATTGTTTTTGAGGACATGCAGGGGACTGTTCTTTAAGCAAGATAAAAACGTTTTTGATGTAATAAACTTTATTTTATTAGATATTGTACGATGGACCGCGGTAAATTAGATGATTATCTTTTTAAGTTAAGTACAAATTAGAAAATAAGCTATATTTTTCATATTATACGGCCTGGGACAATGAGTTGTCCAGCTTACAGAAAAATACCCATAAGCAAAAATTTTTAAATGTAGATTTTTTATAGGTTTGGATGGGCATAATGAATATTTTCATTTTTTTTATTCTTGCCATAGAAAGGATAAAATATTAATGCTTCTAAGTGGCTAGAAAAAGTAGGTAGAACATTTTCAATATAACACTTATCTTAATCTTAACACTTTCAGGTCAAAAATCTAAAAAATACATACCTATTTTAGCACTAAACTAGCAGAAAATCATAAATATCGCTCTTATTAAAAAGCTTCCAGTATTTACCTATAGAGGCAGCTTTACCGCTAGGCAGCATGCGAGAGAGAAAGGAGAATAAAAATATGACCCTTCTCACTTCCTCTAAGATTCGAATTGGTCGCTGGGAGAGATAAGTAGCCAGCTTTGCGTACTGGTTGGTCGAACCTCCTCCCTATCCGACCAATCAGAACATTGAAGCAAGAAAGAAAAGTTATGTTTTTGTTTATAAATATAATCTATAGTTAAGACACTCTAGTAATAAAAAAGCGTATAGAGTAAAGACTTTAGGAATATATTTTAACTTTTTGTGTTTTTACTATTCAGAAATTCATTCTTACCTTTATCTATTTTTTAATTTAAGTCGCAAATTTTTCATATAAATTATATAATATTTGTTTTTACGAAAATAATACGCGTTCAAAAACAAACCAAGAAATAAGGATTTGCATTAAAAAATGTTTAATTTTATGTTGTATCTATTTGGTTTTAATTTATTTCATTTTCTTTAGTCTTTTTTGGGATTCTCCGGAAAATAATACAAAAGATGGCCATTTCATTTTTTTTTAATACAAGAAAAATATGGTCCAGTTCAGTCCTCGTTGGATATCCCTGTATTTGTGCACAAATCTAATCGATTACCATTATATAATTTATACTACTAATAAACTTTCTACCATGTATGTTTTTTGTACTCCCGGATACTACGAAATCTCACTTAGGATACAGTAAAAAAATTGTGCTTTTTCCTTAAATACATTTAGTAAGTTTCACGAAACTAAACTTTCTGTTTAATTTGGTTGATAAAACATTGCTGTAGGTGTTCGCTAGTTAACCTCTAGGAACTCTAATCTGATTTCCAGAAAAGGGGTTAGCAACGTAGAAGATGGGGTGACATATTTTAACCCGTTATCCCCGTTTCCAAGATTGTTCGACCCAACTTTAACATGCGGTAACTGCGCCCTAACTGCACGTTAAGGTGCCGCTAACGCAAGCAACTGTGCCTATTCTGTGTTTCAAGGCAAACTTTAGGCTAAACATTTAGGAGCTAATTGCTTAGTGTCATGAATTTTAACTGAAATTTGAATCGATATACAAGGCGTGTCTAGAAATATGTAATAAATTATTTTCGTAAAATCCTATCTAAATAATAACTTTTTAATCGTCATTGTGATGTAGAATGGACAGTCTTTTACGCGCGCATGCTAAAAAGTTACTTTTACGCATGCGTGCGTTAAAGAAAAATGAATCAAAATGTACTGAATTTCAAATCATTTATTATATACATTATATACATCCAATATACAATCTTTTATATCAGACCATTGTACATGGGTAGCACGTTTAGTTCGTTCTTCATTATGTAAAAAAGATAATACTTGCATTCGGAAAATTACTAGTAGAAGAAACGGGAGTAGCACTAACGGTAGCATAATTATTCTCTCCCTCCCAAATTTTTCTTGCTATCATCCGCTTGTTTTCGATCGAGTTTTCTACATAGAAGTTGAACGCCAACCTCAGTGTCTTTTAAGCATCGATATGTTGGCCGCTGTATCCGCAAGAAAGGTCGCAGAACACCATCTAAAGCAGTGTTCAAGAGAGGTTTGCACTGGAAAGTCCCTTCGGCAATCTTTTCAGGTATAAAACCAGTAGTATTTATACTTACTGGTTGTGTAGGGTATTTAAAACTTCTATATCGTTTGTGATCGATACTATATGTTCAAAACACTTACTTCTTCTATATTTTTCTCTGATATTGTAAATACTCTCGAAACATTGGTTTTTGTATTGGGAAATGGTGATTTTAATAAACGACTTAGCATCCTCAATGTGTTTTATCTGGTAACTTCTTTCTTATATAGGCTCCAAAAATTCCAACCATTAACACAACTTGCTTTAATAAATAATTTTCGTCAACAGCTTCTTTCAGGAACTTTTTAACCACTTCTTTTATATTGTGGACTTTCTTGGTTTAAAACTAATTGACTTCCTCTTGAGAAATGCAATGTATATTTACCTATGTGCCCTTTTATTGAGATAAATTGTAGTGCGTATCATTGAATAAATACTCTATAAAGTAGAAAGGGCACATTTTAAAGATATCTGGGAAAAGTACGCCAAAATAACTTTTTCTTAATATTCACTACCTTTTTTTCTGCGCACCAAACATCATTTTTCGTACGTTTTCTGATACAATTTCTTCGATTTTTGAGGAATTAGAGTACGTTAAGTAGCTTCTGCTTCATTTTCTATATCGGAGTTTTCATATTCATTGGAATTATTCTCGTAATCACACATATTTGGGTTTAAAAAAATATGAAATTATTACTCTTACCACTTTAAATGACAAATCGTGATATTCGACAAAGTTTGAATGTTGTATATAACAACCCATGCTTAGCAATAAAAAGCCACCGTGTGTATGGTAATTTAAACATTATGGCGATCATAAATAAATTTAAAAAAATATATATTAACATATAGATTTTACAATAAATCTTGTTCGATACAAGTTGCAAAATCGGTGTTTTAGGCACTCGATGTGTTGCTAAACTCGGCCTGGCAATCATCAAATCGCAAGCCTAAAACACTACTATTTCGCAACATGTATCAAAAATAGTTATTATTACACTCTAGCAATTAAATCCATGTCATTTTTTAATGTAGCGTTTTTGTCATTTTAATAAAGTTTACATCTCTTTCAACCTTGCTCACTGACAACAATGTTCTATGTTTACTTCTTTATCTTATTTATCAGCATGCCGAGCGGGAGATATACTCCTAAAATAGGAGTGTAGCCTTTCTCTTTCGCTCTACATGCTGATTGGAGGGCGGGAAGGAGTATATACCCGAAGGTTGCGATAAATAATCTGAGTAGCTTTTTAGCGACGAAAATTTTCTCGCACCTCTAAGCATGTGCTTTGAAAAGTTTAACAATAAAAAGGGCAATTGTTATACATGACACTTTTTATCACTGGAACACTGTGAAATCGCACAATACGCTCTTTGCCTACTCCAAACCTTATAAATGCCTGACTGGAAATTCATCTATCGTGCGTGTAAAAATTATAATAGGTCTGTTTGTTATCCAAAAATAATGTACAATATTTTACACCGCATGTTATAGCTTGGGACACGCCATTAACTTAAAAAAGAGGTTAATTTTTAGGAAGAAAATACACATAATTATTTTAATCTTCTTATTTTTAAAATGAATAGGTAAATAATAAACAGCTAAACAACATGAAGTAAATATAGTTTTGTTTATAGTACCCTTGATATAAAACAACTGAAGAAGTGTAGCGGGATAAGGGGGGAAAAAAAAACCCTATTGAATATTTACCCCAAGTTTTGGCTCAGATTTTATAAAGGGGCCTATTTAGAAAAAGACACATTACAAGGGGTTGTGATATGAACCCTAAACCCTTAACATCAAAAGCACTAAAAATATTATGGGGAAAAGGGCGGAAAAACAACCCTAAGTCACCCAATCCATGAGAATTAGCAAAAATAGATTTTTTTAAGTTAAAGTATTCAAATTAAAAACTTTCGAAAAACAAAAAATAAACATTATGTTTTTCTTTTTAAAATCTTAAAGAAAACTAAAAAGCAAAAAAAAAAAAAAAAATTAAAAAAAAAAAAAGTGTAAACATAAATTTTTTAAATTTATAATTATAATAAAATAAATATTTTTTTAATATATTAAAATATTTAAAATAATTTTTTAAATATTTTAATTATTTAATTAAAATAAATTTTTTTTTCTCCAGTGCCATTAATTTAAAAAAATGTTGCAAAGTTTTTAAAAACCTGTTAATTTTCAGTACTCCCCCTTTTAAAACATGTCTGCTTTTTTTGAAAAAAAAAAAAAAAAAATTAATTTAAAATATATTATATATAAAATATAAATATTAATATAAATTTTTATTTAATTTTATTTAAAATATTTTTTTTGGGTTTGCAAATATTTTTTATAAATGGGGTGGCATATTTTCAGGTTTTTTGCCTATCCAGAGGTCTTTTTAAATTCCATCCTAACGAAAGCAGGGTCAGCGGGGGATTCGGAACTTACGAGATACCGGGAAAACATCGGGGATGAAGGGAAATCGGAGGACAGATCGAGAGATGGCCCAGGCGAGACGGGTCGAGCGCATTGACGGGAACACTGTGAACATTCGGTGCATCTCGCGCATTCGGAACATCGAGGCACATTCTGCACCGAGAAATGGGGAAAACCCCACACTTTACGCTGCATAAGGTGTTTCAATGACATCTGCCGCTCATTTAAATACGACAGATTTAGAAATAACGTAGCTTCTTAAGGTTGTAGGTTTGGGGGTTTACTAGCTGATGTCTTTTATAATCATTATTTTGATTTAGGAGACTTCAGGAATTCATTCATAAGCGTAATTTAATAAGCGTAGTTTGATAAATAAGTTATAATTAAAAATTGCTTCTAATTGCATTAAGAAAACCTTCAATTGTCAGTAGAAACAACATTACGAAATTTTACCACCAGTTAGTATTAGAGAATAAAATAATTTCATAGCGCACTCACATACATCGAACATAGCAACTACCAAAATTTACGGTTAAACCGCCACGGGATAATTTTAACAAAATTTAAAAAAATTGTTTTAAACATAAAAACCCCCTAAAAATTTAAAAAAAAATTTTTTTTTTTAAATTAGTTGAATTAAATTATTATAATGTTTAAGGGGAATTCGGCGGTAACGACGCAAGCAGTAACACAATGGATTTAGATATACTTATAATGCACCAAATTATTTTTATTGGATTCGAGAATAAGCATATGTAACTTGCTTTATTACTGTGTGAAAATTGAGTAGCATAAAAACTTAAAAATGAAAGAGTGGACACGTGTTGTGATAGGAGCTGCTTTTTTTCGGGTATAAGCAGTAAAATACCTGGAAAAACCCATATCCCCCACAGCTGTCAATGGGTAAGAGAGATGGAGCGTCTTCGTAAGAGTGAAAATAATAATGAGGCAAATGAATAAAATCCAGAATGCCAAAAGGATTGGAAGACGCCATTCACTAGACATAAGAGCAATATTTCAAAGACGATCTGATTTAAGATATATACAAGTTTTAGTTAAAAGAAAAAAAAAAATTTCTTAAAAAAAAATACAGGGTTTTAAAGTGTTGTGGCTTAAAAAACGTGTTTATGCCAATTAAGGTTGTTCCCTTAGTTCTGTGAAATTTGGTCCCTCATAAGTAAAGGTGGGTGTTACTAAA
>JAHBCN010024974.1:0-11608 GCA_019359885.1 Listronotus oregonensis | reverse complement strand
GATTTCCACAATGTTTGGTATTTCTGGGGTTTTATTAAAAAGAAATAAGGTTTTCATTTAGGTACTTTTATTTCATTTAATTATTTAGTACATTTTTTTAAAGGATCAAAATTATTAATTACTGGCAGACCAGGCAAATTTTAATATATACAGGTCCCTCTAATTGAATAAAAAAGAAGTACAATTTTATGTTAAAGTTTTTTTTATTTTTCTTAATTTGTTTAAGAAATAAAAAATTAGATTTTTTATTTCTTAAACTTACATTATCAACTTTTTAAGCTCGAGATACTGTAGACACATAATATTTAACGGTTACTGTTACAATGGATACCTAGGTACCAAAGGTTACTAAACATTTTTAACCACTGTTATTCTGTCTCATGAATGTTTGTTATTGGTGAAAAGTATATGCCTAAAAAGCAGTTATAAAAATTTTACTTTTAATGTACAACCACAATCTAAGGATTAGATTAAACTCATTTACACTATCTTGCCCTTCTTTTATCACAAAATTGGTGATAAGTACATGAAACTATCATACAATGTTTGAAATGTTGTGTCTTTTTATTTATTTACAAAGATTTTTGGTAAAAATACAAAACTCCCAAAAATATCGACCATTTAAATAGAAGGCTGTAAAGTGGCGCCATCTATTCTTTCCATATTATATCAGATGATATAAAATCCAATATTACACAATAATTTTAAATATTTTATGGTAGTATCGTTTAATAACCGAAAATTTTTGTGCAAAAAATAAAAAAAGTAAATGCTTGAATTTGACATTTGATGATGTCAACTTTATAGATAGTAACAAAGTTTGGAAGTCCGGCTCTGACCTACTATTCATTGCGAAAACTCGCGGGGCCAATCCCCGATTCCCGCTGCCCTGCACGCCTGGACAATTTTGTTTTACAGTATTGGGTTTCCCATACACCTTTAAACTTCCTTGGTTGCCAACAATTCCAAAGAAGATTTACAAAAGCAGTTTTCTTAATATAAAACTGGTGCGCAGTCGCAATGTTGAAAACATTAGGGAAAGGGAAAAGGTGTTCCTGTAGCCTATTCTTGAAGAAATCGACCAAGTTAAAAGCTTCTCGCTTGGAGCCAGTATTCAACACTAATCGAAAGTAACGTAATATTGGCCAGCATTTGCAAACTAATAGCATTTTTAAAGGGCCAAAATGATGACTATAAACCGAAAAATCAAGGTTCGGGATTTGGATCACGTAAAACAATTCTTAATAATAGCACTGATAAGAAATTTCAGGCACACAAGGTAAATTAGAACTATTGTTTTAAATTTCTTTCTTGTTGCCCACTCACTGTACTTATAAACCTAATTTACTTTTTTGGGTAAGGAAAACATTGCCTCTTGTTATAGAATATGGGTGAAACAAACGGTTGCAAAAAATACTGAAAATTATTTCCTAAATCAAAAAACCCACAAAAATTTTTTTTCGTTTCTACAAATGCAACCTATTGGACATTAGGGACACAAGGGGGCGTTATCGCCCACTTTGAGAAAGACCGTTCTAGACATATTAAAAAATTATTTAATAAATTTAATCCCTACAAATAGGTTTAATTGAAAATTAAAAGGTAAATTACACAGCCACAAAAAAAGTTGTTTCCACGAATGCAACCTATTGGACCTTAGGTTTTTGGGGTCGCTGAATTCGAATCCGAGGTCGGTTTGCCTGCATCAGGTCACGTTTCAAGGTCACCACAAGGTCAAATCATTAAATTTTGAAAAAAAAATTGAAAAATTCTTATATAGGTTTTGGTATGTTACCCTTGGATTTGCAAGACAAAACCATACAACCTCTAGTCATTTTGTTACGATATTATAAGTAACAAACAATAAACACAAAATTATAGTCACAATTTAATAAACACTAATCACTAAAATAAGAAGGTTTTTATCAATCCAAAAACGGTACTCCGGCTCTATAAATTATAATGTGTTTAACTTCACACTGATTTATCAGGGGTAAGTAGGCAACACATTAAATTATTTCGTAAAATTTTGTTCTTGCGCAGAATTGGCGGGGCCAACTCTGACAGTTATTTTCATACTGGGCTGGACATTTTTTGATCGAATGGGCCATAGCATTGGGCTTCCATACACCTTTAAACTTCCTTGTATATATGATTCTCATTCCCATTAATAACAATAACAATAAAGACGGTAAAGAATGTGCCAAGTTATAAAAGAGGTAATATTTATCTATATAACAAATGTATACTAATTAGATGTGAATACCACAATGTCTATTTAAGACATTTACTACCCCATTATTGGTTGTTCTAATACTGTTATATTCCTCTGTTTGTTTAGAACTAATTAGTTTACCATCTTGTGTTTGTTAATCTAAGCAAAGGTAGCGTTGACTTCATATTATTAAGTTTGTCTTGTATTATTGGTAATTATAGAGGTCTGTATATGTGTAGATAACACAAAATAAATAAGAAACTAAACTGTGTGTTATCGGTAGTAAGTATCCGATTTTTTATCGAATTATATTATTAATAACAAACCGAATTATTTACTAATTATATGTTAAAGTTCTTCATCATCCACACCACACTTTGGACCAGAACCTGCCCTTGAAGTGACAAAAACCACAGCACAAGGGCAAATTGGGGAATGAAGCCAAAATAAACATGAGAAATAATGAGGGAGCCTCAGTAGAATAAGACATAAAAAAGACTTTTTAAGGGGCCTTCCCAAAAGAACGAAGGAAAAACTACTCATACAAAGTAGAAAAAGATTTCGCATAACAGCTCAATAGCCTAAGAGGACACCTTCACAAAATAAGCTCATACAACGGGGACCCAAGTTGCAGAATCTGCGACGAGGGAGAAGAAACAGCCTAGCATATCCTGTTAGAATGTGAAGCATTGAATCACAAAAGACAGGCATTATTTGATGGGGGTCGTGTCTCGGCTCTAGTCTTGCTAGACTTCTCTAAGGCTTTCGATACAATTAACCATAGGCTTCTTTGCGCAAAGCTTCTTGACGGAGCGTCGGCAGTGTGTAGTGCTTGATGGCCAATTGTCAGCAATGGGCCATGTTACGTCCGGGGTCCCACAGGGGTCAATACTTGGGCCTCTACTTTTCATTCTTTATACGGCTGATCTATCAAACTACATTAAGTATTGCACTAGTCAGATGTATGCAGATGACACTCAGCCCATGTTTAGCTTTTTGCCCTACGAATACCATATAGCGGAATATAGGGTTAATGCGAATTTAGATGCTTTAGCAAAAGTATCATCAACGCACAATTTATTTTTAAACGTATCAATAACTTACTTTAAGGGTCGAAAGACATGCAGAGTTGATGAGTCCATGCAGGTAAAGATTAATGGCAGCCTTTTGCCTGTAAAGAATTCTGTAAGATCCTTGGGATTATATTTGAATTCTAAGTTAACATTTGACACTCACGTTACTGGTTTGCTGCAGAAGTCTTTTATGAACCTAAAATTGTTATACAGTAATCGTGTGTTGTTGTCCAGAAAACTTTTGGTGGAGGCTCTGGTGTTGTCCTTTTTAATTATTGCGATTTTGTCTATGGACCATTCCTGGATCTAAGAAATCAAGAACGAATTTAAAAGGTTCAAAACTGTTGCTGCCGTTTTGTTTTTGGTCTTCGTAGGATTGATCACATATCAGCTAAAATGGCCAAGCTGGGGTGGTTAAACATGGCCAATAGGAGAAAATTACATTTCGCCAGTTTTGTCAGAACAATCATGGCCACAGAAAGACCTCCCTATTTAAGGGAAAAGCTGCATTTTAGAAGTGAAACTCATGCCCTTAATACCAGGTTTAATAATATGTTGTCCATCCCAAAGCACAACACGAATACTTTTAAAAGGTGCTTTTCATACCAAGCAGCTATAGTTTATAATAGCTTTACTTAACATATGGAATCCTGGTGTAATAAAACTTTTAAAAAGAGGTATAGAGATGTGCTTCTTCGTATTTAGTGTGCCGATGTCAGTGTTCGTATTTTTATTTTAAGGGTTTTACATCTTTTTCTATTAAGTTTAAGTTTTAATGTGTATTTGTCTTCTTTGTTACATTGTTATTTTAGGAAAAAAGCTTCATTTGAATTAAATATTTATATGTTAAACCCTAATTATTAACTTCATTTGTTTTAGTTAGTTTTTTTGTGTAATATATGGTGTTGACACTGGGTTAAATGTAAGAATAGCTGGTACCTTGTACCTAGAGCTAAATTTCGCCTAGCGCTGGCACCAAAATCCTTACAACTATATGTTTTTGTTAATATTGTAAAGATAACTAATTTTTAATAAAAGACGTTTATTATTATTATTATTATTTGGGCAACCGGAAATGAGCCCACAGGAATATATCAACCAACCAGTCTTGGGGTTATACAGACTTGTAGAAGAAACAAGACTAGTGGGAGGATTGGTATAAAGGAAAATGGGCGATTAGCACAAAAAGCTGCGCTGCCTCAGATAGTAAATTAAAACGGCTCCGAGGGAAAAAATGTTTCTTATAATCACAATAAAATATTAGCGAGCACATTTTTCTTTCTCTTGCGTGCCGACGAAAGTCATTTTTTGTACACTGACACAAAAAACTTTGCTACACTTAAAAATAACGTTCACTTTATAATAGTTCTAACCCACAAATTTCTAATATATTAAAAAATTTAAACTATATAGTACGGATCCATTTGGAGTCGATCTTCACCCATCTCCCAAACTAAAAAAAACTATTTTTTATCAAATATGTATGCCAGCAAATGTATTGCGACTGGGTTGCTTAAAAAATTATGGTCAGACTATGATCAATTTAAAAAAAATGAAACATTCCTGATACTCCTGCAAGTTAATTCTTATTTTTTTATTCTACATAACACTACTGATATACCAATAAATGTTTTTTTTAATCTCATATTTTTTTATTTTAAATTTCAAAAAATCCCAATAACCTTTTTTATGAAAAAAAGGTATATTGGTAGTGTTATGTAGAATAAAAAAATAAGAATTAACTTGCAAGAAGTATCGGAATTTTTATTTTTTTATTTTATAGTCTTGATCATAATTTTTAAGGCAACTCATACCGATTTGCAATACATTTTTTTACATGCTATATTTGATTTAAAAAATAGTTATCCTTAGTTTAGATATTAGACTAATACGTTTATGACAAATAAGGGTTTTATACAAACCTTTCTTTTTTTAGCCAAATTAAAGTAACAATTTCCATTTAAAATTCTATGATAGAATTAACCAACGACTAAATTCCGTATTAAAAAAGCAAACCATAAAAATTTAGAGAGCGAATTCTCATTTCATATCTTGTTATGTCAGTGGCAATATAGCCTATCGATTGTTGAAATAAATTAATGAAAGTTTAAAAGTATAGTTTGCCAATGTTTTTAAGGAAGTTTAAAAAAAAAGATTTTTTGCATAAAAATTATCCTTTAATAATAATTTTAAATTTATGTTCCTTTGTGTTATGCATGTCCAATGAATTTTTAAGGCTTTTAAACTCTCCTATGTCCAATTATTAAAGACATTATAAAAAAAATGCCCTTAAAACGTAAGCCAATGTTATTTAATCAATAAAACTCATTACAGTAAACAAACATTTGCGTTGCTAAAATAAAAATTTATTGCCACTAACAACAAACATAATTTTCTAACGTATAACACTCATTGTTCCAATACGAAACGGTATGATACTCATTTCCTAACTAATTACCATTATACACATTAAACTATTCATTTCGAAATAGTTCTTGTTGTTGTAAACTTTCAAGGGGTCCCCTAAGAGAAATTACTAAATAATTTCAACCCCATTTTCAGGCTATTAATGGGCACTCAATAGCTCTGCATGGGCCCTTTATGGAAAGGGGATCGGTAAGCCGAAAGCGGTTTTATAATTAATTACCGGTCTAAATACGTAATAATATGAAAATTTGTCGGAAAATGTTAAAGTGTGACGTGAAGACCTAGAGATAGAAAAATATTGAAAACGGTGTAAATAATTTTTGTTATGAAGTACTAGTTTTTTTTCAGTTTTAATAAAAATTAAGCTACTTGCGTTTACTATCTAAAATAGTACATTGTACCGTGCTCTATCGAAATGTGTAAATGTTAATTACATAAATGAATTTAAATATAAGTATCTGTAAATTTAAAAAAAACAACAGAGGCGGACTATTCGTAGTCGGAGAGGTAGCAGCCACCATGACTAACCTTCGAGATACCAAACTACACTGCTTTACTGCACTGTGCAACAGAAAACAACAGGATGGCCTATTAAAACAAGTGGATCGATATCATAACAGACAACCAGGCATCACTAGGGGCACTAACAAACCCCAAGGTAACGTCCAAGCAGACATGGGAATACCAAAAGAACTAGAAGTCCAGGGAAAACGCAACAGGGTAACTGGGACATTCGGGAATAGGAGGCAACGAAAAAGCGGATGAGCTAGTGAAACAGGGATCATCCTTACCATGCTTTGGACCAGAACCTACCCTTGGAGTGACCAAAACCACAGCACGAGGGCAAACTAGGAAATTAACCCGAAACAAACACGAGGCATACTGGTCTAGAATTTGTAGAATAAGACATGGAAAAAGCTTTATAAATAGCCTATCCCAAAGATCGAAAGAAGAACCACTTAGACCAAGTAGGAAAAGACTTCGCATAACAGTAAGGCTACTAACAGGGCACGATAACCCAGGAGGACAGCTACACAAGATGGGCTCATACAATGGGGACCCAAGTTGCAGAGTGTGCGATAAAGGTGAAGAAGAAGCCTTTCACATCCTGTGCGAATGTGAAGCGTTAAATCACAAAAGACAGGCATTATACCGGGTGTTGCTCCGCCGAGCGGGACATAGGAAATCCCATGTAAATTTTGAAGTGTCAAATATTGGCTCCCCTAATTATTTTAGAAGAAAATATTATTAGGATTTTTTAAAGAGCACGAAAAGTTGTACCCAGTGTACAAATTTCAGCTCTTCTCAGTCCGCCAGCTAAGAGATAAATGCTAAAATAAGTTACGAATCTCCTATCTTCTTACGCGCCCTGTATTATTAGAAGTTTATAATAAAATACCAGAAAAATTATTTAACCTCTTACTCTCAAAGTTGTCAGATCAATGTCACATCATTTTTAAATAATGAACTACTAAATCAAGAAAAATCACTATTATAAAATGGTTTTATCAGGGAAATAGTTATCGAAGAGTAGCGGACATGTTTGCAGCCTATTTTCCCAATAGGCCAATACCAAGTAAATCGACAATAGAACGGACGATAAAAAAATTGAAACTACAGGCACAGTAATCAATAATTGCAAATATGAAGAAAATCGACGTGAAAATCAGAGACAAATTGTACAAAACGAGAGGGATTTAGACGTGATACTTGTGTAGAGGAGGCCGTAGGAAACATTAGCACGAGACAACTGGAAGACATTACTGGACAAGACCACACCACAATATCTCGAATTTTAAAAAGATGTAAATACCACGCTTACAAGTACGAAAGACACCAAGAATTAAGAGACGGAGACGAAATACGACGACAGGAATTTTGCTTTGAGATGATGGAGAGGACAAACACTGACAGAGGTTTTTAAAAATATTTGCTTTACTGACGAATGCACTTTTACATTGAACAACGAACCCAACATTCAAAATTGCCGGTACTGGAGTAACGAAAACCAAAATCGATTTGTTGAGACAAGGACTCAATATCCACAAAAATTAATGTTTTGGCGGGAATTTTCGGCCACCATATCCTTGGACCATTTTTCCTTGACCGAAATTTGAATGCGGAGTACTTTCTGGAACTTTTAGGAAACAAATTTTGCCTGCTTTGAACAACCTTGCTCGTGAAAATCAAGAGATTTGGTATCAAATGGATGGCTGCCCAGCACACAGTACCAGAGCTGTGCGCGAATACTTGAACAACGCATTTAATAACGACATCATAGGCCCGAACCACGCAATATTTTGGCCAGCCAGGTTTCGACCTTCGCAACTTTTTTCTATGGGACATTTAAAACTAAGCTTTATACCAATAAAAATATGAAAATTTAGACCAGCTAAGGAATGCTATTTCCGCGAATGTGCCAAATATCGATGTACCAACTAGCCAACGTAAGAAATGAGTTTTATAATCGTTTGGGTTATCGTCTGGCAGTTAATGGAGGAATATTTGAGCATTTGATTAAATCCTGATATTTTCGTCATAAATTGATTTCTAAATGTAGACAAATTTGTTTTATTGTCTTGCGTAACTGTGAGTGCATGTGTTGAATTAGTTGTAAACTAAAATGAAATGCGAGGATTCTTTTTGAAATTCCCGTATAAAATTGTTCAGTTTTGGCAATGACATTATAAATTAATGATCTAAATTGTCACTGATAAATCGATATGGTGTTTTTATTATTGATTTCTAGAGTACAGGGTGCATAATGAGATACTACGTTGCAGAAGTATTTAAGCAGTTTACTCTTTACTGGTTGGTTGAAAAATGCTCAAATTTTTTAGCCGAGCATCTGCTGCGAGACCAAGTGACATAAAAATTTGTTCGCTCCGCTCTTATTCGAGATTTTAATGATGAACTTAACCATTAAGGTAGGTTATGAAAAGATTTTTGTATTTATATATGTTGGTTTTTAAAATTCGTAGTTCATACAATGTAATATTACTGAATATGCGTTGCAGCGATCAAAATCATTGAACCTTTAAATTTTAAGTTCTACAAATATGGTGGATTAATTATTCTAAAAATATTTTGTTAAATAGATTTTCATATAGAATTCATACTTATATAACTATGCTAAAAATTAAATTACTTTTTAAAAGGTAAAAAAGACAACATACATAATGAAATTCATAAAAAACTTGACTAGGGCGTAACATTTCAACATACGATATACATTGTCATAACACAAAACTTTATGACACTCATGTTATACCTAATAACTTTTATACACATTAAACAATTCATTTCTAAATAGTCCTAGTTGTTGTAAACTTTAAAGGGTTCCCCTAAGAGGCATCGCTAAATAATTTCAACCCCACTTTCAGGCTTTTAATGGGCACTCGATAGCACTGCTTGGGCCCTTTATTGAAAGGGATCGGTAAGCCGTCAGACTGTTTCATAATTAATTATTGGGGTATGGTCCGGTAACGGTCTAACTACGTGATAATCGTAAAATCTATAGAAAATTGTTAACACGTACAGTCTTATTAGAGAATTAGATGTAGAAAAGCGGTTAAATTAGGTGAAAATCTTGGTTTTCGAGGTACTTAGAAAATCTTATTGTATTGTAAACATATTATTAAACATGAATTGTAAATATCTTCTAAAGTTTTGTGGCGAATATATGTTTAAGTATTTTCTTGTTCAAAAAGTTTCTAAAAAAAAGGACCACTTCGGTTCTGGTCCCGGAAAATAGCGACCGATTGTGCTCAGCCCTATTCACTTCTATAAAGTGGCAGATCGCATGAAACAGAAAAGGAAGAAAAAACAAAAAAATTAAAACACTTATTTAAGTCTCCCCCGTTAGCAAGACAAACTTCAATGAAAAATAAATGGTAAATTAAAATTAACTTTGTAAAAATTTCGGTATAAAATTTAGGAGATTCTAAATGCCAAAAAAATTATATTCTAATAAATTAATATTTCTAATTACAATTATATATTATATATTTCCATTTTCCATGACTGGGAAATGATGTCTTTGCGTTTTTAATTTATTCTTAAAAGAGCCTTTAAAACTGTTCTCTTTGACCCGCCGATGAGTTGTATATAAATCTTTATTGAGCACCTTGGCTAATTTTACATTAAGTATAATACAGTACAACTAAATTATAATTTACAATAAAAAAATAACCATATAAAAAAATTAAAATTAATAAATATAATTATTATTGTCATTAAAAAAAAATAGTGGGTAAAGCATTCATACATATAGAACAAATTAGACGTCAATAATCAAAGATACAAACATATTATTCAAAATATACAAATACGAACGGCAGAGGTAAAACTTACTTCTCTAATTAAGCAAATCTAAAAATTCATTAAATGCCTCTTTAAGAACCTTTTAAACAGTTTTACCGATTGAATAGTTTTTAGGCTGTCAGGAAGTCCTTTATAACTATCAAGATCTCTAAAGAAAAGTGAGTTTTGTGAGCGGAACTGAGAGACATTGGGTATATAAAAGTTATTTCTAGAACGAGTGTTATACCCATGAACATTAAAATTGTAATTAACTCTGTCCATTAGATACTGTAGAGAACCAGTCGTTCTTTTATATACATTTTTATAATTTCTGCCTCAAAAAGTTAGTCACTATAATTCCCACCCTAACAGTTTCCAATAGAGCAAAACGAAGTGTTACATTTATGCAGCCTTCATAGTCCACCTAGAAAATCCCCGAGCATTCCATTTTGTTGTTTTTTTGTTTTTGGAGTGTCCTGTTATCTGTAAGTTTTCTTACTCCCCAATCATCAAGTCTTTGGGTTTCGTGTTACTAAACTATCTCTGATCATTAAGGCTTTAAGTCTTTTTAAAATATTCCAAGATACAAAAGTTTATTTAAAATCAATTATATCAAAAAAAACAAATATGTAAGCATAAAAACAATTTAAAAAATGACAAAGCATTCACACAATCTCGTGATGTATGACACGCACATTTTTGAAAATTTAAAATTTTGATTTATTTATATGTCTTAAAGCAATCCATCATTTTTTTTTATATCTAACCACTAAGAGGCTTAAAAGAAGTAAGTCGCTTGGCCAGTGAAAAACCACTAAGACACTCACGGTTCGTTAGTTACTACTTGTGCTCTAAGCTTTTGTGAAATATCCCAGGATAAAAAAGTCTATTTAAAACCAACAAAATTTTATAAAAAAAATATGTTAGCATTGATTAAAAACAATTTAAAACAAAAAAAAACGACAAAGAATACACACAATCGTGTCATACATAATAAAATTTACACAAAACAAATTTAAAATTTGATTTATTTATATGTCCTAAAAAATACATCAGCCTTTTAATCTAATCCCTATAAGGTATAAAATAAGTAAGTCGCTTGGCAGTGTAATACCACTAAGACACCCACGGTGCATTAGTGAATACTTATGCTTTAATCTTTTGTGAAGTATCCCAAGATAACCAGCAACCTACAACAACAAACAACAATTTATTCAGAAATACTATTATTTTATACAAAAATGTGTAAGCATAAAAACAACTTAAAATAACTAAAACCACAAAGCATTTACACAATCTCGTGATATATGACACACATATTTTTTTCCATATTTCATATTTTAAGTGATTTATATATTTAAAGCAATGTATGAGCTATTTTAATCTAACCACTAAGGTGCTTAAAAAAGTAAGTCACTTGGCCATTGTATAATTTTATGCTTTAGGCTTTTGTGGAGTCCTTCATGACAAAGAAAAATAAATAATAAAATAATTTATTACAATTGTTTTGTTGTAAGTGTAAAAACCAGATTTTATAAGATTATTTTTATTCGAAACATGAAATGTCGATGTTTTCTTTTAAAATATTCCT
>JAHBCN010024973.1:0-11528 GCA_019359885.1 Listronotus oregonensis | reverse complement strand
ATTATTGATAAATTTAATTTAGACAGTAGACACTTTTTTTCCCAGCAGGTTTAACTATAGTTACCCCAAAAAATTATTTTTAAGTAAATTTTTAAAAAATGAAGGTTTTAAAAATTTAAAAGGTACACCTTAGATTTTTTTCGAGCAACTGTTTAGTCAAGTTGCGTTTGTCGTTTTTTAGGCCCCCAAATAGTTTAGTCGCCGAAGATGCGCATACAGTCAATTCAGTCGCTATCGATGTATTTTTTTTTGTTTGAATAGCCGCAGGACGACTATTCAGTTGGCCTATGCGCACTCCAATACATGGCAATACTATTGAACCGTCGCGATAGTTGCGCACTGATTAATCAAAAGGCAATGGGTGTGTTAGTTGAAAAAATTTTCAGTTGCTAATATCCCCCTTCATACATTTCCAAAACTTTTAACGTGCGACAAAACAGTTCTCGACTAAATTTGGGCCTTATCGGCCGGCCTTAACTAAGAGCGTTTAGAAAGGCGGAATGTTGCATCTTCCTCCTTTAAAATGAAAAATAATTGGAATAGTTTAATATTAGATCTCTTCTTTTTCAGTTTATATTTTTAAATATATTTAAATACATAAATAATTTAAAAGTCCTATTGGGGCCAACATTTATATACGTTTTAAGTTCTAGAAATAAATCGTTTTCTATAAATACAATTACAATTATATTTATTAGGCTTTTAAAAAAAAAAAAACAGTTAATACCGCGGTATATAAATTTTTTTTACAACCTTTAATAAATAGGGTTTTTTTTTCCCACCCCTTTTCCCTTACATTTTAAGTTTTAGTTTTCATTCAATTTCATGGGAAAAAAAATCATGGCGATACGGTCATGTAGCGGATTTCCTTTTTAATATTATGTTCTTGTTGGGTTATTTGCTGGAAATTTTTCTAAAGAATGGGACCACTTTGGTGCTGGCCCCGGGTATACCCGAACTGCTTAGTTTCATTGAGCCCTATGATCTTGCAGACCCCGGAAACAGATAAAAAAAAAACCTTTCCCAAAAACCCACAAAAATTCAAATCTCAAAAAAATTATCTACGTTTCATTGGAATGGCTTGTCAAAAAAAAATTTAAAGAACTGATTTTTTGATTTTCTTATAATTTTGAGAAAATGAGCAGACGTAGAAATATTTAGTTGCAAGTTTTGATGATCGAAACTGTTTTTGGTTGCTGGAATGGGTGAGAAAATAAATTCCAAACTCCCCCAACTAGAAACCCCAAAAATCTGTACCAGTTGCTGGTTTAAAAACGCAAATCGCAATGCGTAAGCGCCCCCCTCACCCACACTGACTGTCGATCATGGATTTCAAAAGTGTATTTAAAATTATGGAAACCGTGAACTAAGCCTGAAAATAGGCAATGCTTTTTAAACCCTTTTAAAAAAGTTTATTTTTAAACCCGGATTTTTTTTTTTACTTATCCTTAAAAATCACTACGTTTTTTTTTTAAACTTAATCAGTTTATTCTACGACATACACACTCCCGGCATTGTCCCCAAACGATAAAAAAAAAAAAGTCCATTAAAGTGTTTTTTAATTGTTACTTTTTTTCCCTTTTTCTTATCAACATATTTTTTATACATTGCGCTGATGTAGGTCTTGGATTTATAATACAATCATTCTTAAATTCTAATAACTGGTCAATAAACCACAACAAAGTTATAATAAGTTTTTCGTATGCTATTGTTTTTTTTTTAGGGGCATAAAAAAAGATTTTTTTTTGATGAAAAAATGGTTTAATCGTTTTCAAAGCAGCCCTAAATAAAATATGGATTTAGAATTATATGAAAATTAGTTGTCCTACACAACAATTAAAGAACAAAATTAAATTTGATACGTTTAAAAATGTTAGCCGAGACTAGTAAGGGGGGCGTTCATTTACCTAAGGCAAATATGGCATTTTGGCATTTTTTTGACCTCCGGTGAAGTTGTGAGTTTTGGCTCGATTTCCCCCCCTCTAAACTGAAAGTGAGGAGGGTGAAAAAACCTCCAGTTTGGGCCCCCAGTAGGCCCTTTGGGCTACCTCCTAAAGGGAACCCTCACTCAGTACGTCACCCACCTTTCTAAGTTTATTAATATCCGTAATGTCGGCCAAAAAAGCCAATACTCGCCCAGCATGGATGAGAGTGCAGGGGATTTACTAAGGATGTACTCTACCGTCTCATCTTCCTGTTCACAGCCTCTACACAAAAAGGGGTGCACTTATACCCATTCTTTAAAAAGGTTCTTTTTAGTTAAAAACCAGTTTTGAACGCCTGTGATTAGACGAGGCCGTCCTGGGCATTGTCAAGTAATGTTTAGCTATATTTTTGTGAGGAAAGTTAAAAACCCCCCCGGGAAAAGTAAATTCCACTGTTTCATCTTATCTCTTTAAATTTGAAAAGAGTGTCTTTTGAGTGGGGTCCTCATCGTAGCCCCCGCGACCCCCCAAATTGGGGGTTAACAGGCTTGGTCCCAGCACCCTTTCCCCGGGGCCAACGAGTCAACGAGGTATAGTTTGGTCCCCTTAAGGTTTAGTAGTGTTTGTCTCCAAGGGTTATGGATCAGCACAACTTTATCAGTGATTTTCCTTACTGCTTATTCCTTTTGCAGCTATGTTTATGCCTGTGAGCTAAATTTTCCCAACCCCCCATAGCCCAGTTGTGTTGGATTCTTTTTTGATGTCAATTTTGTTAGGGTTTGTTAAGAAAAAAACCATAGCGCAATGGGAACCCATTTTTCCCCCCTAACCTCACGTGAGTTTTTTAAAAATGCGTTTTTTTAGTATAAAACGTTAATCTGGGCCTGATTGCGCTGGATTTTTTTTTTCTTCTTTTTTTCTTTTTTCTTCTTTTTTCTTTTCTTTTTTATGACTAGTTTAGATTGGTTTTCCAACACAAAAAGGTAGTCTAAATTCACAGGAAAATATCTTTTTGTAATATTAGCTATATTATGTGAAATGTTTAACTAAGTTAATATATTTCTCTGAAATTTTTAATCTTAACTAAATTTAAAGTACAAAACCCCCTTAATTCTTACCTATATTATTTTTATAGTTTTTTTGTATATACAGGGTAAGCCAGCGAGAACTTTACCCCCCGATTTTTTCAGAGTTAAATGAAAATCTGAAGAGATGCTCGGCCCCGTCGATTTTTTTGGATTCGGGGAAAAACCATCTGACTATCTGACCCAAAATTTTGCTTCAAAATTCAGAAATCGGAGATATATCAAATTATTTTTTTAAATCAGTAACAAGTAAAATTTTTTTATCAAAAGTTGTTAATTCCATATTTTAAAAAAAAACAAAATTTAATTTAATTTCAATTATTTTTGAGTAAATCTAAGGTAATGGGTAAAAATGAAATCCATTTGAATGGGGTTTGGGAAGCCTATGAAAAATGGCTTAATTTTTTTTAAATAGCTATTTTTGCGAAATAGCTTGAAATTTTTTAAAAAGCTGTCGGAAAAACTGCAAATGAAACCAAATTTTGAAAAAAGTAACATTTTTTTTAAAGAGTGCGTAAATTTTAAAAAGAAGGATCTTAAAGTATCTGGGGAAACATAAATGAAGATATGACAATGAACAGAAATTAACATGTTTTTTTTAAAAATTTTTTATAAATTTTTAATAGACTAAACATCCCAAAAGGTTGTTTTTAATAATATAAAACCAAAAGTTAACAATAAAACGGTTTATTGATTTAACAAAAAATTTTTTAAAAACGATGTTTATCAGTTTTATACAGAATACAAAAAAATGTTCTACCCGGGCCCAAATTTAAGGGGGATATTCAAATAAAAGGAATTTAGAACTTTTTTGGGGGTTGATAAAAAAAAAAACAAATATTTTTTAATTTTTAAATTTTTTAATATTAAGTTTTTTATATTTTAAGAATTTACCAAAGAAATTTAAAAAAATATATATTTTTCCCGCGGTTAAAGTAGAGGGGGAATAAAAAAGGGCCCCCCAATTTTGTCATGATTCCTCCCTTTTTGTGGTCATGTAAAAAAAGGGTATTTTTATAAGTACATATATTATTATGGCAGGGCCCAGAAATAATTTTTTAAAAAATCTTGAAAAATGACATTTTTTTCCAAAAAAGATAGATTTTTTCTCAGTTATTTTTTTTTTTTTTCCCGATTTAAAAAGAAATCGTAAAAATTTAAAAAATTTTTGTTGGTTTCTGCCATAGAGGATATATGAAGAAAATCGGTTAATTACAACTATGTAACTGGAGGGTTTTTTGGGCAAATGTTTGAAAAAAAAAGTCTCGAGAAAAACGCGTTTAAAAATTTTTTAAATTTGGTTTCAGGGGGAATCTAATGGATAGGGCCTTTTTTTCAATCAGCGATTCCAGCTTCCTATATCGTACCTTTTTAAATTTTAAATTGAATATTAAACGGGAAATTTTTTTTAGCAAGACGAGCAGTTTCCCCCTTCTTTTTAAGCATTTGAACCTCCGGGAAACTCAGAATGTTTGATTCTACTTCATTGTAACGAACAACAACTTTAATTAAATAATAATTAATAATTTAAGTTTCAAAAATCCTTTTAAGGAAATATTTTTAAATTTTTAAAAACTATCGAAAAAAGAAAAAAAAAAATCGTTTTTTTTTAACTGTCTAGACTAGAATAGCGCCTTAATAGCACTTTAAAGGGTTTTTTTTATACAGGGTGATTTAAAAGTAAGCGGCATTTTTTGGGAACGTAATTTTGCATACAAAAAGAAAAAAATTTCTTATTATTATGGGTTGATAATGCTTCCAAAAAGGGGCTACGCCCCTTCAAATAGGACCCCTTTAAAAAAAAATTTTTTCCCATAATTTTAAAACCCTTTTTAAAATTTAAAATTTTTAAAAATTGTTTACGGTATAAACATTTGAAAGGTAAATAGATTCTTTTTTTTAAAAATTTTAAAAAATTTAATTCGGGGGCGCCAAAAGGGGGGGAAAGGGGAAAAACAGATTAATTTTCATCAATAAACATACGCAAATCAGTAAGTTTTAAAAGTCAAATTTTCCCGTAAATGGTACCCCTTATCGAATTAAACTAAGAGCCCTTTTTACGTAAAACACCCAAAATTTTTAAAATTTTCCCAAACAAAATCACAATAGCCAAAAAGTCTAAAGAAAAAGGGATATTTTAACACTTCCCTTTTCCCCGTATGTGACGTCCTGTTTTAAAATTTTAAAAAATTTTGAATTTAGAATCTTATTTACCCTTAAATTTTATCCCGTACAAAATTTTAAAAATTTTAAATTTTTAAAAAGGGTTTAAAGTTATAAAAAAAAAATCTTCTTTGGGGGGCCCCTTTGAAGGGGGGCCCCCTTGGGGAAGCTTTTTCCGGACCCATATTAATAGGAACTTTTTGCCTTTTTTTTTATGAAAGAATTCCCCTTTCCCAAAAGGATGCCGCTTATTTTTGAATCCCCCCGTATATAGGCACCAAAAAACTATAAAACAAACATAAAATTTCTGTTACGAAATTTTTTTCTTATTTAAATAGCCCCCCCGTTTAAATTTTAATTTTTTTTTTTTTTTTATTTAATGAACAGATTCCAATTTACCCCTGCGTTGGCTGTAGATGGGTTTCCATTTAAAGACTCAAATTAAATACTTGTTAACAACTTTATCTTTTAAGGGTTAAATTAAGCTCACATTGTTTTAGTACTCACATAAAGGAAAGCAGCAATGTTAATACCTACACAACCCATTCTTGTCTCATTAGTGGGGGGGTTAAATAAAAAAAGGGACATATTAATGAGAAATATGAATCCCGAAGATGTGCCCTTTAAATTTTTTGTTACTCCTACTTAAAAATTTTTTATATAAATCCTTACACATTTGTCATAGTAATTATTTGTTTTTTTTTGAGGGGAACTTTTTCATTAGGTAATTTGCTTACAGTTAATTTATTATTACGTTTTGAGAATATTCGCTTTTGTTTACCTAAAATATGACTCAAAAGCATAATCTTTGTCTGTATAAAATATCATTACTTTAAATTTAAATCAGTTATAGTGCAAAGGATTCTATAAAATTGGTTGTATTCTTTTTGTATTGTAAACTTAATTTTTTATATTTGTATTATAATACATCCAATGTTTGATTTAAAATAAAGAGCACATGAACAGTTTGTACTGTAAGTTTAAATATGTATTTGTTTTTTTTTATTGTTTGTATAAAAATAATCTCTATACTGGTTAAATTACATTTAATCCTTGGCTGCAAAATTGACTTTGATATCTAATACAAATATTATTTTCCGTAGCTTCAATTTCAATTTAGTTCAGGAAAACCCCAAATCGGGATGTAGGCTGGCCGGCCGACTTTCAAAACGATTGCTATACGCATTGTCGCGTTGTCATGTCAATAAGCACCCAGTCTTTTTTTCCCCCTTTTCCCTTTTTTTTTTAACGGGGTTGCCCGGGAGTTTTTAAAAGGGGTTTTTTTATTATTTTTAGATTTTTTTTGGGGTTTTTATAACTTTAAATTTTTTTTTTTAATGTAAAATTAAAAAAAAAAAAAGTGTTAAATAGGCCTGGATTCAATCAGCCAATCATATTTTTTTTTGGGAACTGTATAACTAAAACTTACAAAAGATAATAAAAAAAAAATTTAAAAAACCCATGTAAAGTGGGGAAAACAAACTTTTTTAAAATCCCAAAAAACTTACAAACTTAACAAATACTTAAAGTAAAGATAAAAACCTCCGACAGTGAATGTTTCAATATTCGATATTCCAAGAAAGGAAGCAAAAATAGCGCAAAACACTACTCAGTTTACAGTAACAAAATAATTTTTTAGGAGGAATTCCTAGTAATTGTGGGGATTTTGAGGGTTTTTGATTGGGGCTTTAGGGGGATCAATTTTTGAGGGTTGATAGCACTGTCTTCTAAACAGTGTAATAGAGCTGCGTACGCGTAGTACTTTGCGTTTAAGTAGTGTTTTTTTAAAAGGGCCTTTAAATTTTAATTTTTTTTTTAGACCGACATTTACCTTTTGAGGAAACACTTCTCCTAGTTTTCCCCACTCTATTGTCTTTCATTGTATCAAAAAAAAATAAGACATAAACTCATCTTTTGTTAAAAGGTGGTCTAAATATTATAAAGCGTCCATAGTTTAAAAAAAATGTTTCAACTCTTCTTCTTTTTCTCAGAAAAAAAACAAAAAATTTTTTAAAAAAATTTTGGTTATATGTAAAATTTTTCCCCAAATTTAAAAAAAAAGGGTATAGAAAATTCATCTACTCAATTTTTTTAGTTTCAAACGTCGGTTGTCTTTACCTGTTTAAAAGTTTTGGGAATAAGGATCATCCCCCAAAGATTTTCGATCTCTTTAAATGACTTACCCCCTTTTGACTGTCGATTATAATGGAGAAAGTTCCCCGATACAATCTCCGACAGTAGGGAACTTTAAAATTTTAAAACAAAAATTATACAAATATTTTAAATTTTTAAAAGGTTGTTTAAAATAAGATATATTTAAAAAATTGGGTTCAAAAATTTTATACTTTTAGTTGTTTTTTTTTAAAATATTTTAACGTTTTTTTTTATTTCAGGTAAGAAAGTGCCCCCAAAACTACAATCTTCAGAAGCTTGTATTCCATTATGAACAGACTGTAAGTGTTTTTAAAATTTTTTTATCTGAGATAAAAGTTTAAAAGGGGAAGGTTTTTATCCAAAATTTTGTACTCTGCACTTTTATTAAAAAAAAAAAAAAAATTATTGTATACTATCTTTAATACATTAAAAATATCCAGTTTTTTACATTTAAAGGTGCTTTTTGTTTTTTTTTTATTCTGGAAAGGTTTTTAACGTTTTAAAATCAACGTACCGTGGGTGTAGGAAACAGCTCTTCTTTATACAAATTAAGAATTCTAAGGTTTTGACAGACGCCTTTCCCCCAGATATAAACATTATTCCAAGCAGGCCCTATTTAAGGCACATACAGATTATATAACTTAGAAGGTAAATATATTTTTTGGCTTGCCCCCATCCTAACTCCCTCTTTCAAATTTTTTTGACCGGGCTTTTTTCGGAGAGCGGGAAAACGCACGTGTCAATCTGGGGACAGATTGTACAGGGTTTTCATTTATATTTTGGCATTTACAATTATAACAAAAAACGATAAAAAAAATTCCTTTTAAGAAGTTTCATAGTTTTTCTCTATTTTTTTTTAAGCATAATAAAAGAAACAAATGAGCATAAAAAAGTTAAAAAAAATGAATTAGTTAACTTTTTTTATGAAACCCCCTGTATATTTTTATTTAGAAAAAAAGCTCTTTCACCCCCTTTTTTAAAAATATATAGTTTGTTGGTATTTAATTTACCCGTATTGAAAATATTTAAGTTTTTTTTTAAAAAAATCAATGAAAAAAAAAAATAGCATTGTTGGGAAAAAAATGATTTATTTATTACGCCCTTTTTAAGAATAAATAATTACAAAGCGACGTAACCTCCACCATTTTTCCGCACTTGAAAATGTTTCTCCTCAACACGATTAATCGCGTAGAAAAAAAATTTTGGACCGGTTCCTATTAAGTAACATTTTCATTTTCAATTTTTGTCTTAGTATGTTTATATTCTCGGGCCCTTTTCGTAATAAATTTTATTAAAAATACCCAGAGGGTTTAAGACGGGCTATTGGGCGGCCACTAATAGTCCATACCTTTCTATCCAAATTCCGTATTTCTGCTAAGATACTGATTACTGGTAACATTGTGGTGCCCCATCCTGGTGCCAGAAAATGTTTCTGTATTGCTGAAGAGGAATGTCTTAAACAGATTTTCGATCTCATTTTGAATAAAATGCAGATACCTATCTCCCGTTAGGGGTCCTTCTTTTGGCCCAAAAACCTTTTGCCCAACATGCCACACCAAACATGAAAGGACCTACGTCCTTGTATCTTAACAGGTTGGTTTTTGGGAGGGTTTTGGTTGCCCAATAATTTGTTTTTCATTATACATCCCCGCCGTAGTGAAAGTTGCTTCATCAGTAAATAAAAGGTTCAAAAAAATTTCCATCGTTTTGAAGATTACGAATCATTTCTTACAATAATTTTGTCGTTGAACCTTATGAGGGCGGTTAAATTTTGAACCGGCAAAAAATTTTTAGGGATGAAAAATTTGTCTCTTCAATGTACTGTGAATTTTTCCCCGGATTTTTTTGTATAATTTAAAAGGAAGGGAAATTGAACTTTGGGGTTTTCTAAAAAATTATATCGCTTAGATTTTTTTTTTGTTACTCCTAAAATAAAACTTACCTTAAAAATGAAGCAAAATATTTAAATCTTGCTCTTCATTTGCAGCCATTGTTCTCGTTTTCTTTTAACGCTTTTTGTTTTTTTAAACCGACGAACAAATAAGTTATCGAGTTTTCGAAGGTATTCGCTGTCGGGAAAACGTTGGTGATATTCATAGGGAAATTGGGGATGTTTTGTTTTTTGCGTGAAAAAACGTATTATTTCGTGTTTTTGATCTTCTATATCCCCTAGTTAAGTATTTTTTTTAGATAAAAAGCCACGCCAAAATATCAAGACGGGAAGGTGTTGTCAAACTATAAACAAAGCAAGTTTTCAAGGCAATGCTGATTTTTTTTTTCATTGATTTTTAATTAAAAATTTAAATATTTTCAATGATAAATGAAATACCAACAAACTATATTTTTTTTAAAAAGGGAAAAAAAAGAGCTTTTACCCCAAAAAAAAATATACAGGGTGTTTCTTTTGAAAAAAGTTAACTTATTCTTTTTTTTTAATTTTTTGATGCTCTTTTGTTTCTTTCATTTTGCTCAAAAGATAATGGGGAAAAAACTATGAAACTTTTATACAGAAAGTTTTTTTCTATCGTTTTTAGTTATAGTTGTAAATGCGTGTCAAAATATAAATGAAAACCCTGTACACTGTCTCTTCAAACTATTGTCCTATATCTATTTTCTTAGTCTTTTGTAAGGTAATGGAAAAATTCATTAATTTCCAATTATTAAAGTATTTGGAAAAAACATAAGATGTTACATGACAGACAGTATGGATTTTGTTACCGAAGATCCATAGCTGATCTTCTTTCCTTTGTCTCACATAACTGGAACAAGTGCCTTAAGTTTCTTGGTGATCCCAGATCGTTGCTCAGGACATATCCAAAGCTTTAGATCATGATGATGGGTTTCTTAACAAACTTCTTCTTACGGTCTTTCACCTAAGCTTTGCTCTTGGCTCTCCAGTTTCCTATCTTATCGAAGTATATCAGTGTTTGTAGATGGTCATCTTTCAGCTTTTACCAAATTAATGCTGGGGTGCCCCAGGGCTCAGTACTGGCACCCACTTTGTTTCTTCTACACATCAACGTTCGTCTCTTTTTCACAATTAGTCTCATTCATAGTTTTGCTGACGATAGTATTCTCCACTCTAATATTCAATTCCTCAAGCCAGTCAATAAGCCTGATTTGAAAACCAAGCGTAGGCCAATCCGGATGTCTATGTCACTAGACCTTAAACGTATAGTTTAATGCCTCCAAAACACAGTCATGTTTGCTGTCGCGAAAAAAGTCTGCCAATGCTCATCCCTTACATATTAGCGACCAAGTTCTGCAAAACCAAGAGTCATTTAATCGTCAAAGTTTCCTTTGAAAATAACCTCAACTGGCACAAACGCATTACATCCATAGCCTCAACAGCTTTAAAAAAGCTTGAATTCCTCTTTCGAGCCAGAAAGTATTTCTCTTCTTCCAATCTGTATACTCTGTATTATCAAATCAGACCCTCTTAAGAATATTGTTCTCATGTCTGGGGAATAGCGTCTCCTACAACTCTTAGCATTCTCGATTCCATTCAAAGGAGAGCTGTTCGTCTTATAAATGATTCCACGCTCACAGAAAAGCTTCCTCCTCTTGCCCAAGGACGAGCTGTGCGGGATCTGTCGCTCATCTATAGGTATTTTTACGGCTTCTGCTCAGAGAATTTGGTCAGTATAATTTCATAATACCTTCTCTGGCAGCACACAATAAAGTAACACACAGTGCAATTTGTATGCATCCTTTTACAGTTCAACTAAAGAGGCCCCGAACTTCCCGCCTTTTTCGTTCCTTTATTCCCAGGGTGTTTAGACTATGGAACCTGCTACCCGCAGAAGTTTTTTCTTCTTCTCCCACTCTCCAAATATTTAAGTCCCGTGTGAACAAACTTCTCTCACCACACATAAAACACCCACGGTACATTAGTACTAAGGCCTCAGCCTTCTGGATCATCCAAAGATAAAAAAAAACTTTTTGGATGGAACAACAGTAACTTTTTCGAAGCTGCTGTGGCTAGATATAATGCGTTTATGCCTTCACAAAAGTAAGGCTAATAAGATAAAATACCTGCAAAAATTGGCTGTGTTCAAGTAAGGCTTTAGTATGGCCGACTGTCAGGGTTTAATTTTTAATCCATCAACATTTTTTCCCCGTTTGTGCACTTCCGTAAGTTATCCAAAATAATCGGGTAAATCCATCCAAATTCCTAAAAAAAAAATAATTTGTTTTTCAT